>CAJHQQ010001596.1:0-90296 GCA_905132885.1 Moricandia moricandioides
TTGTGGAAACTTAAAATATTATTAGATGTTAATATGTTAAGAGATAAACGCAAAAAGGAAATCTAGAATAGGAAAATGAAGTTTTCTATTAGATTAGGTTTGTGTTTTCCATATCCCATATGTTAAAGGGAATTATCTTTCACTATAAATATAGGTCTCATGGAAAAGTGTTCCATAAGAGATCTAAGAGAAACATTGAGAGCTTTAGTTTTGAGGAGTTTCTAAAGCAATAAGAAAAGTTGTTCTTATTATTCTTTGTTCTAAGAGATCCTTCAATTGGTATCAGATCTTAAGTTAAAGCTTCGATCAAAGCTTAAGTTGAAGCTTCGATCCTGGTGGCTGTGAAGCAAGAATTCGCGACACAAGATGGCTGGTCTGAATAGGGCTCCACGCGCGAAGGACCTTGGATCCGCATCCATCCAATGTCCGATGCTGAACTCGACAAACTACACAGTTTGGTCGATAAGGATGAGGGTGTTACTCCGTGTTCATGATGTTTGGGACACGATAGACCCTGGTTTAGATGATCAAAAGAAGAACGATGTTGCGATTGCTCTTTTGTTTCAATCTATCCCAAAACTTTGAATCTCCAGGTGGGAGAACAAACCGCATCAAAAGACATCTGGAACGCCATCAAGTCACGACAGCTTGGAGCTGATCGTGTAAGGGAGGCGAGACGTCAGACATTGATGACGGAGTTCGACAGGTTGAAGATGGATGATAGTGATACTGTGGATGACTTTGCGGGAAAGATATCAGGGTTATCATCCAAGGCAGCCTCGTTGGGAGAAAACATAGAAGAATCCAAGATGGTTAAGAAGTTTTTGAAGGGTCTTCCAAGACACAACTATATCCAGATCGTAGCGTCGCTTGAGCAAGTCCTAGACCTCAACACTACGGGATTTGAGGACATAGTTGGAAGGCTAAAGGCGTACGAGGAGTGTGTAGGAGAAGAAACTCAAAAGGAAGACCAAGGGAAGCTTATGTTTTCAGATAACAATCACCAAGTTCAGAGGAACTATGGAGATTACCGTGGTAGAGGTAGAGGACGCAATGGAAGAGGCAGAGGTCGAGGTAGGTTACACAACCAAAGTCATGTGTCACACACCGAAGACAAAAAGTCGAAGAAGGATCGTTCGAAGCTGATATGTTGGAGATGTGACAAGCCGGATCACTATGCAACTTCATGTCCCAAGAAGTCAGTGAGGAATCAAGAAACCAACTTAAACGAAACACAAGAGGCCGATGCCCTCTATGTACACGAGGTGGTATTCTTGAATGAATACAAGGTGATTCTGAAGAATCTTGATATCGACAAAGGCAATGCAAGTGTTTGGTATTTGGATAATGGAGCGAGCAATCACATGACGGGAAACAAAGAGTTCTTTTCGAGTTTGAATCTCAACACCAAAGGGAAGGTGAAGTTTGGTAATGGATCGTGTGTTGATATCATAGGAAAAGGGGTTCTTACCTTTGTGTGCAAGACTGGAGAGAAGAAGGCACTCAAAGACATATACTACATACCCGACATGAAGCACAACATATTGAGTCTTGGACAAGCAACATAAAACGGGTGTGAGGTTAACATGAAAGATGTATATTTAACACTCACGGATTCGTGTGGCAGGTTGCTTGTACGTGTTACAAGATCTCCAAACCGTCTCTACAAGACCCCGATGGAGATTAGCTATCTGCAGTGTTAACATGTCAGAGATGAAGATGCAACATGGAGGTGGCATGCTCAACTAGGACATATAAGCTATGGCGTGATGAACAACATGGTAAAGAAGGAGATGGTCGTAGGAATGTCGTGTGTAACACACGAGGAAAGCGTGTGTGACGCATGTCTAGTAGGGAAGCAAATTAGACACTCATTCCCGACTAAAGCCATGTTACGTGCGACAAAGCCATTGGAGTTATTGCATGGAGATTTGTGGACCAATCTCACCACCAACGCCTGCAAATAACAAGTATGTCTTTGTGCTCATTGATGAATTCTCCAGGTATATGTGGACTATACTTATGAAGGAGAAGAGTGAGACATTCGATCGGTTCAAAAGGTTTAAGGAAAGTGTAGAGAAGCAAACCGGTTCAACCATTAAGACCTTTCGCACCGATAGAGGAAGAGAGTTTACCTCAGCTGAGTTCAATCTATTCTGTGAAGAGAATGGAATTAAAAGGCACCTAACTGCGCCTTACGCGCCTCAGCAAAACGGTGTTGTAGAGAGAAGAAACCGAACCTTAATGGGTATGACAAGAAGTATGCTAAAGGCAATGAAGATGCCGAACTACTTATGGGGAGAAGCTGTACGACATTCAACTTACCTCATCAATAGAGTTCCTACAAAAGCCTTGAAGGATCAAACGTCATACGAGTGTCTCACATCGAAGAAACCAAATATCGAGCACTTAAGGATATTCGGTTGTGTATCACATGCGAAAATCAGTGTGACACATCTAAAGAAGTTAGATGAGAGATCAAAGAGTGTGATCAATCTTGGAAATGAGCTGGGTTCCAAAGCATATAGACTCTATGATCCAGTCGCAGGGAAGGTGATGGTGAGTAGAGATGTGATTTTCGATGAGAAGAAAGTTTAGGATTGGACGTCTACAACCAACCAAGCTGATTGTGAACCTAGTATGCTTAATCTTCCACATGAGGGTGATATAGAAGAAGGTAATGATCAAGGTGAGGATCATGAACAAGAAGCTATAAACCAAGATGAGGAAGAAGAAGAAGATACATATCACAATGCAAACCAAGACGGTGGTGGTCAACCATTGATGACTAGACACGACCGCACCATAACAAAACCAAGGTATCTCGATGATAATGTGTTACTTGCACATCAAGAAAGTGCAATGTTGTTGCTCACGGTAGATGGCGAGCTAGAGAACTATCTTGAGGCCGAACACGTAAGAGAATGGGTTAAAGCTATGGTGGCTGAGTTGGATTCTATCACAAGAAACAAGACATGGAAGCTTGTGGATTGACCGGCGGGAGTGAAACCTATAGGGTTAAAATGGATATACAAGATCAAGAGAAAAGCGGATGGTACGGTGAAAAAGTATAAGGCGAGACTTGTGGCAAAAGACTATGTACAAAGACAAGGAATATATTTCGATGAAGTGTTTGCACCAGTGGCACGTCTCGAAACTATACGACTCTTAATAGCCCTTGCAGCAACAAACGGATGGGAGATTCATCATCTGGACGTGAAGACCGCTTTCTTGAATGGAGATCTAAAGGAGACAGTGTATGTGACACAACCCGAAGGTTTTGAAAAAAAAGGAGAAGAGGATCGAGTTTATGTGTTACACAAGGCGTTGTATGGGTTACGCCAAGCACCAAGAGCTTGGAATGTGAAACTCGATCAAGTTCTCAAGGAGATGATATTTAAGAAGTGCACGAAGGAGCCATCAGTGTATCACAAGAACGAAGAAAGAGACATCTTGTTGATATCCATTTACGTTGATGATCTATTTGTGACGGGAACTTCGCTTAAGGTGATTAAGCAATTCAAGGAAGAGATGTCAAAGAAGTTCGAGATGTCAGATCTACGAAAGATAACGTATTACCTTGGCATAGAAGTGATTCAAGGAGCAGACGGAATCAGAATAAAACAAGAAAGGTATGCTCAAGGAATCCTGTGTGACACAAAGATGGAAGCGTGTAACACGACTCACGTACCAATGGAGTCGACTTTGAAAATCTCAAAAGCTGAAGATGAACCAGAGATAGATGCTACGGATTTCAGAAGAATCATAGGATGTTTGAGGTATCTGCTTCACACAAGACCTGACCTGTGTTACGCAGTGGGCGTACTGAGTAGATACATGCAAAATCCGAGAGACTCTCATGGACAAGCCATCAAGCACATATTGCGGTATGTGAAAGGAACAACAAACTTTGGTTTGTTCTTCAAGAGAGATGGGTCAAGGAGTGTCGTTGGTTATAGTGACAACAGTCACAATATTGATGTCGATGACGGGAGGAGCACGTCAGGACATGCATTCTATTACGGTTCATCACTGGTTACTTGGACATCGCAGAAGCAGCAAACGGTTGCATTGTCATCATGCGAAGCAGAGTTCATGGCAGCAACGGAAGCAGCGAAGCAAGCTATATGGATCAAGGAATTGTTGAGTGAGATACTAAGTGAAGAAGGCGAGAGAGTCAGACTTAGGATCGACAACAAATCAGCAATTGCTCTAACAAAGAATCCGGTTTTCCATGGAAGAAGTAAGCACATACTTTCATGATATCATTTCATTCGAGAGTGTGTGGAGAATGGGCAAATCGAAGTTGAGCATGTGCCGGGTGTTGAGCAGAAGGCCGACATCCTAACCAAGCAAATGAGGAGCTTAATCGGAGTTCAAGAAATTGGTCTCCCTAATTCAAGTTGGAATTAAGGGGGTGATTGTTGGGTAATTCCAAGCTTGTGGAAACTTAACATATTATTAGATGTTTAATATGTTAAGAGATAAACACAAAAAGAAAATCTAGAATATGAAAAGGAAGTTTTCTATTAGATTAGGTTTGTGTTTTCCATATCTCACATATTAAAGGGAATTATCTTTCACTATAAATATAAGTCTCATGGAGAGGTGTTCCATAAGAGATCTAAGAGAAACATTGAGAGTTTCTAAAGCAATAAGAAAAATTGTTCTTATTATTCTTTTGTTCTAAGAGATCCTTCATAGTTGTGGTCACGTCACTACTTGTTGAGACTCTTGGGTATATTCTAGAGACGCTAATATTTTGATACAGTCACCAAAGCAATGCCACTCGTCTCAAAGCACAATGCATAAATAGATTTCCATTATAAAGTCACAACACAAAGAGCACACTGAATATAGCTTAAATTTAACTAAATTGCTATTTTAATGATAAGATGGTAGGAAAGTTTCTCCAAGAGCATATGCATAGCATTATCACAGATATGAAAAATAGATTTGATATTTTAAAAGTTTTAAAAGAAAAGACAAGACTCTAGCCTCAAAAAAGGAACACAAATCCAAACTACTATTCTTATCAGTCCCACGCTTGAGCAGCCAGATCGACAATAGTGATCTCGTCGACATCCATGATTTTGACGCGGTTAGGACACATGTTACGAACAGAGCAAGCAGGGACACAGAAAGATTCAGACATTGTGAGGAAAATGCAGAGATCACCAATATCTTGAGTGTAAACCGCATTACCTTTTTCGTCTATCTTGAACACCATTACAGCTTTTGTTTCCATTGTCTCTATACGGTAGATGGTTTTGGCTGTCCTTTTGTTTCCATTCTCTCTATACTTTGAGCATGTCTACAAATGCTTAGTTGAGGTCCCAAGAACTTGACAACCACAACACAGTCCTCTTCCTCAGGATAAGATGTGGACATTGCCACGTTGGTGGCCATTTGGGTTTGGCATAGAGGCAGAGTTACATGTGGAGGTAACGAAATGCTTCTCGCATTCCCCCGGTATTCCCGGAGACAAACCATGCCCTCCACCAAAGTCGTTATCCATCCATTGGATGTTCCTATCAGACCCGCCATCTCCATAAAATCACCAGGCATCTCGTAATCAAGATGATTCATGTCACCATCCATCCTGATAAGGACTCTTACGAGATGTGGTCTACAAGGATCAGCGCAACAGATGGTTAAAGGAAGGGTTTGCGATTGCGGCAAGGAAGCTGATGAGAAACCATTAGAGTGATCATGAGAGCATCTTACAAACACTGGTTTCCGCAAGCATAGCTTCGAGGGCTAGTTGAGAATCAGAGACATGTATAGTTTTAGTAAAAGAAAAGGAACCCTAATTATCACTTGGTGATGTTCATTGCTCATATTAATACAGACGCAATGACTTGCCCACCAAGTTTTCCATCTCCATATTAATTAACCCTAATTCTCATTATCTTCAGTTTTCCATATACTGTATTTTCTCTGATTTCAGCGGGCAGACTTTTAAACATATATGGCAATATTTTGAAAACCGGGGAAGATGGTGAAGCCATTATCATTCATGGTTTCATCCGGTTTAATCGGGGTTTAATATTAATACTTAGTAGAATTTGATCCGCGCGGGGACGCGGATGTTTGATTTAACTTGTGTTGAACGTAAATTCATAAACTGTTAGTTTTATAAAAAAATACCATTTATATTTTTTATGTTTTGTAATTTACGTATATAGTAAAATATATTATATTATAATATAGATGTTTGATAATAGTTTTTATGTATACATAATATTATATTAAAAATTATAACTTGATGCAATTTGATATAATTGTATTGTTCATATATTAACATGTTATTTTATGTACAATATATGAATATCGATTTGGTTAGATAAGTTTTGGAATTGTAATTATTTAATTTAAATTTATTTTAAATATAGTGGCAGAATCTGTAAATAAAAAAATAAAAAATAAATTAATTAATTTATTGTAAATGCAATGCAAAAAGTTTTAATATTGCTATCAATGTTTCCAAACAATTCTCATTCATAGTGTTATCCATGTTTCCAAACAGTACCAAAATGAACTTCAATTTTAATAATATAGATATAAATATAAACTAGAATTTGACCCGCGCTCCTGCGCAGGTGTTTGATTTAACTTGTGTTCAACGTAAACTTATCAATCGTTGGTTTTATAAAAAATCCTTTGTATATTTTTTATGTTTTGTAATTTACATATAAAGTAAAATATATTATATTATAATATAGATGTTGATAATCTTTTTTTTTTGTTAATTTATTTTGGAATGAAACAACATACTAAAATTTTAATGGTTAATATATATATATATATATATATATATATATTGATTTGGTAAAATAAGCCTTGAAATTGTAATTATTTCATTTAAATTTATTTTAAATGCAGTGGCAGAATATGTAAATAAAAAGAAATACAAAAAGAAAGTACTTAATTTATTGTGAATGCAAATGCTAAGTTTGTAAATAAAAAGAAGTATTTTTTATACTTGTATCCATGTATCCAAATAATTTTCATTTATATTGTTATACATGTTTCCAAACAGTACCAAAAGGTACTTCAGTTTTAATAATATAGATATATATTGTTATATATAGTTTGCTATATTTGGATATAAGTTAAGAGAAATACTGTAGAATATCACAAAAAAATTCATCATAGAAAAGTATATAAGAAGAAAATTGACCAACATAATATTTATTAAAGGGTTTAAATACACATATTTTATGGGTTTCTTTCAAAATAACCTAAAATTTGTGGTAAACACAAAAGTAAAAATTTTGAATTATTATTTTATCTTATTCACCCTAAAATTTCAACTTATTCACAAAAATTTTACACTTATATATATTTCTTCAAGATATGATAAATTTACGCAAACATCCTCAAGTTTGTAATTTATTTACGAAACCAAGCTTTAAATGTACTAGAAATCAATCTACACATCTTCTTATCTCAATTCTTACATACATAAATTATTTATCTTGTATATCCTCTCGTTTCAGAGAAATTACCACAAGTTAAGTACCACTTTTCAAAAATACACTTAATCAAAAATATATCAACATTTGTGTTTATACTTTAGTGATTATTGTTTAGGGTTTAGTGTTAAAGAGGTGGGGTTGAGTTTTTAAATATTATATAAATATTTAAAAAAATTAGTTTAGTCTATTTTCATCATAAATTTAAGGTATTTTTGAAAATAATCATTCATTAATAGTAATTTTGAAAGTGATATCAAAATTGTGGTATAACTGAAATTTCCCCTTCACTTCATCCTTAAATAATTTCTTACATATAATGTATGCAGACTTCTTAAACCATGCCAAAGACTTCATGTGACAATAAGAAGATTCTCAATATTTTTTTTGCAAATTTTGCCATTTTCATAGAAAATTTCTAGAAAAGTTAACTCGTGTAAAATCAGAGAATTATCCAAATACAAAAGTAACCCAATAATTTACAAAAAAAAAACTTTTCAATAAGTCTTCTTAATTAGCTAACTTCCTGAGAAGTCTTTTCATTAATTTGTAATTGTAAAAATAGTTTAAACATGAGAACTGAGAAGTCTAGTGAGAATCGACTTATTAAGAAATCTTCTTTGTTAATTTTAGTAAACTTATGTTATCTCCAAATTTAAAATTAATTATGAATATTTCCTTGTTCATGCATATGTGTATCTATCAATTTTGGCCCCCCTAAACGAATTTTATAACTTTATTATATACAATCTTAAAATTATAAATTTCTTGTTTATTTTTGTGTCTAACTAACGAGAGAAAAGAGAATATTACTTTTTGAGAAGTTTTCTAAAGTTTTTTTTGAAGATAATGTTTTATGTTTGTTAATGTGTTTTAATACCATTTTTTTTAAATGCTTCAGTTACATGCAAAAGCTTATAGGGTAAATGAACTAGAACACACAATAATACATGGATAATTATTTTCAAGAAATACGACTAAATTAATCCTCTTAAAAGCACACACACAAGTTCTTTTTAAAAGAAATTCTTCAATCAAATTCAAGACAAACATCGATTTGTTGATTAGTCTTATTCGTTCACAGCTTTGTAAGAGTCTATGAACCACTTAAGCTCTTAATCCCTAGAAGCTTTGCTTCTCTTTATTCGGACGTACAAAACTCTCTCTTGCTAAAAGCTCTCTCTGTGTGTGTTAGACGGCGGCGTCCTATTTAAACTTTAGAGGAAAACATGAACCTCAAGATCTATCTAATAGAAATTTTATACTTGAGGTTCTTCAGTGAATAAGTCAATCTTGCTTATCCCATAAGATGCTTACTCTTTTTTTTTTTAAACTGAATCTTTAGTAAATCTTTTTTTAATGTTCCATTCATTGACTTTCACTCCATTTTACTTATTTTTTTTGTGTTGTAGTTCATGTCGTACTCATAAACTGCTTAAGCTCTGCTTTGACCATAAATCATCAATAAGATGGAGTTTTACAATAGATAAGTGTTATGCAATTAAAAAATATATATATATATATTGGAGAAGATAACGTGACGATTGCATAGAAAATTGCACCAAAATTTGTGATTAGTTGAATATCCAGCAATGACACGTATGGTAAGGATAGAATAAAAGCTTTAGAGATTCGACAAAAATATCTGAGAATTTTCTAATTGAAAAGTGAACTACATTTAAGTAAGTGAAGTGGTAAATAAGATACCTTGATGATCAGAAATAATTTTAATGTGGATTTTCTGTTCACTAGTGTGTTAAGCATTGGATAAAAATGTTTGATTATGTATATGTGTCAGAAAGGGAAAGTGATTTGGAAAATTGATCAGGGTTTTGTGTCCAAATGAAGCAAAAAGGTAGACAATAGGATAATGTGACTGATTGAAAAAAGTTTAAAACGAATTTTTTATTTAGTATTATTCATTAAATAAAACTCTGTGCGTATGAAAGAAAGAGAGGAAACAGATAAAGAGAAAAAAACATAAAGAATGTGAGAAAAAAAAACAAAAGAAAATCGACAAGAATAAGATATATAACAAGATGATTGCAAATATGAAATAAAGGTAAATGAAAATGCATGAGAAGATTCTTTACTAATAATTATTTTACATACTGTGATACATCGTTTGCCTTTTATTTCAAGACCACCAGTCAAAATATAATAAAGACATACATTTTGATATGTATCTCAAGTGATGGATGGCGACCAACTTTGACGAAGAAGCAATAAAACTAGATATTGCGTAATCGGCAAGGTTATAATACCTAGGAGTATATTGGCTTTCCAATTATTAGAATGCTACATATAGCTGTTATTTGGTTGTTGCGTGGATCGGAGTCAGACCGAGATCATCTATGTTTCTAGTGAAGAAACCGAGATCAAAGTTTGGTCGATGTTTTTGTTGCTGATAGTAGTTCGGTTTCTTTCATGTTCTTATCTCTTAGTCTTCCCATGTTGGGACTTCGTCTCTTCGTTCTTGGAACTTCATATCCAGAGGTTGTGAACTTACCAGTAATGTATTCCACTTGCCGCTGTAATTATCAATAAATGTTCAATATTAAAAATAATGGCAATTCGTTTTTCTAATCAAAGCAAGAATGGACTCGTCAACAAAAAAAAAAGGGTCACAATAGCCCACTAAAATTCAGAATCCTCAAATCTATCTATCTAAATAAAGGAGGCTTTACTCTCTCATTATGAAGCCACATCAGCAAGAAGACCAGTGCATTTTTTGCCATGTGTCCTTAATTTTATGAAAGGCAATCGAACTTCCTTTTATTTGGGCTTTCAATATTTGTTTGTTTTGTGGCCTCTTCCTCACAATTCCAAGACCCAACGCATCTTTTATTAGGTTTCTCAGATCACAGTTGTGCTCAACTCCTTCCCCTCACTCTTCGGCTCCTAAGCACTCCTACCATCGCCTGTGTATGAAGCCACATCAGCAAGAAGACCAGTGCATTTTTTACCATGTGTCCTCAATTTAATGAAAGGCAATCGAACTTCCTTTTATTTGGGCTTTCAATATTTGTTTGTTTTGTGGCCTCTTCCTCACAATTCCAAGACCCAACGCATCTTTTATTAGGTTTCTCAGATCACAGTTGTGCTCAACTCCTTCCCCTCACTCTTCGGCTCCTAAGCGAGGAGTAACTCCATATACCCTTATTACAAAAAACTTATTTCTTCTATCCCCTCTCTATTCTCATTACCCTTTTCAATCGCACGCGAGAGAGAGAGAGAGAGGGAGTCGACACTTCCAGAAAGAAACAAGGAGATATACAATACGCCGTCGTTTCGAGAGTTTAGGTTTAGATCCGGGTTTGACCCGGTTGGGTCTGGGTCATTGTCGGATATTAGGCTGGGTCAACGTAATAAGTGTGTTTTATTAGGGGTAGAAAGGTCTTTAACTCGATTTTACATTTAAAAATAATTAAATAAAATAAAATAAAATTTTGATGGGGTATATTAGAATTTTTGAAGACCCCTTAGGACATTTGGAGTTAAGCTCCCTCCTAAGCACTCCTACCATCGCCTGTGTAACTTCTTCCGTTTACTCTTACATCTTTTTAAATTTTAGCATTTATGAAAAATTCACTATTTCTCCCATTCTCTCCAATTAAATCAGCCTAGCATCTTCCAAAGTAATGAATTGAAGCTTACCCTATAACTATCTCTCTCCCTTGGAATGAACAGTCATACCATAAACAAATCCCAAAGGTTTCTCTTTGCCAAGCTTCAAATCCATCAATAGAGAATGATGAGGACATAGAGAATGGAGGACATTTCATAATGTTGGCATCGTTGTTAACACCTGAAGCTAGCTTATGTGCTGGCAGCACGGGACTGGAATCATGTGTGTGAATATGAAACGCGGGGACATGGAGAGGTTAGAGCTTCCAAGGTGACGTGGAAGTAGAATGAGGAGAAACTTGGCACATCCTTCGCGGTTTCTGTGGTAAGTACAAACATTATTCTTGGTAATTACATTGATAATCATGATCTCTTAAATAAGAATGTAAACATTATTAGCTCTCACATCAAAAGATTCGAAACCTTAAGATTTCAGTCGTCTTGGTCATATAATTTCTTTGAGATACAGAAAAGGAGATGTTCTTAAAGGAGCATGGCATACATAAGATTATGTCTACCTAGCTCTATTAGCCGGGTTACAACCCATATCGGTTTTGGGTGAGATTGTAGATGATGATGGTTCCATGGCTAGACTACAAAGACTTTGTCAATTTGGTCAAGAGAGTAACTTGAAAATCAAATCAGTTGATGATCTAATCAGGTACAACATAACACTTTAAGATCAGCTACTAATTCTTAGATGAAATACTGTGAACGTTCATTTTTAACCGTACTTTTGTATTTACTTTATATTCTGTAATTTGCATTTAGCAATATCAACAATCTTTTGTTCTGCCTTTGGTGTTCAATCAATTACCTGATCATTTTGAAGGGAAGCTTCATTTGGGCTACATGCTGATCCATGACAAGTTAGTAGAGCTTCAGGTTGCAATAAACGGTAAGATTTTTTTACTGTAATTTTTTTGTACTTTCTTTGTGTAGTCGGTAGTTATCCCAACTACGACAGTCACAAACAAAAATAGAAATAGTCTAGGTGTAACTAACATTTTCATATGACATTCTAACTGATAACATGTAAAACATATCTTCTGTAAGGTTTTATAAAAAACCATTTCATGGAGTACTTAAAAAACTCATATAGTTGCTCCACCGTTCTTAAAGCAACGAAGGATACAACAGTTTGCGACCCAAACAAAATTAACAAGAGATGCGACTATATATTGCTACTTATACAAGCAAATAATCATGTTTGTTTATTTCATTGAAAATCGTTTTTAGTTTTGATATCTTCACTTATATGTAACACCTTCCTTGTCTTACCCTTTATTTAATAATTAGGGGTGTTCTAATATTTTGTAACAGTCTTGAATTTTATATAGGACTTAATCCACGTTACTTTATTGATATTTCACAACCTTACCAAAGAGGAGGTGTTCTTCTAGATATTTCGATGAAAAACAAACTCCATTCATGTACATGTTCTACAGTTTCTTAAACTGAACATACGTCCATTTATTTATTCGATCATCCTTTCAGGCACGACATTATACGTCACACTGAGAATTGAAGAGAAAAAGAGACCTTCTTCAATGTATGCATTAGTCTTACATAACGCAAAAAAATTAATAAAACAATATTCAGTGGGTAAATATCTCAAATATATATATATATTTAAAGTTTTTATCACAAAATTAGATTTTAAAGAATAAAATGATCAAAATAATCTTTTTTTTTTTTTGAAAATTTTAATATTTTTTTAATTTTAAATATCACTTTCAAAATTTCACCCCATAACTTTAAACCCTAAGTCTAGATTAATTAACTCAAAGGGTATAAATATATATTTAACACTCTTTATTAAAATCTATTTTAGTCATATTTATTTTGAAGTCTATTTTGGTGATAAAATTTTTTTTGATCTATCTTAGAATATTCCTCATTTACATATCTTTAATATAAGTAGTCCCATCAATTTCAGATAATTTCTTTAAAAAATTTACGATTAAAAGTATACAATATCAAATTAGTTAGGTTTCTTAACGAACAAAAAAAACTAATAGTTCATAGCTTCTTAAGTTTTACAAATTATGAGCTACTTCAGGTTGTAAACCATTAGAACTCTTCATCGAGAAACCTTATAGATCCCAAGAAAAATCATTATTAAGCAAAATTATTACCACACTTCAGTTTCTTACAACAATTAAACACAAAAAATACAAAAAAAACAATTAAACAAATAGCAACCAACCCGCGCGAAAGGCGGGCACACTACTAGTTTTATTATAAAAGAAAACTTCAAGCGATTTAAAATAGATAATAATTAAAAGAGACAAAGAGAGAAAATGCAAGCGAAGAATCTCAAACTTTTAGTTACAAAAAAAAAGACTCATTATCTTAACAAAAAATCCCAAGGCCCCATTATCTCTTTAACCACTAAAACTAAACAACTTCGACCACTTTGAATCCATAATCAACGTATGTAACTGATTTTAATACTAGAAAATTTTTAAAAAAATTTCTTTGATGTTAATTTTTAAAATTTTATTGGATTAAATTATGGGTCAACAATTTCCTAAAAAAAAAATAGAAAAATGGGTCTAAAGGTGGACCTAGAAAAGGATTGGCTTCGTGTTAGCTATAAAAAGGTTTAAAGCAATTAACCAAGTTTAAAATGGAACAGTTAATTATAATTGTAATTCATAAAAGAAAACATCCCACTTAATTATAATTCATAAACATTGCAAACATTGAACAACTAGCCGATTGATACTTAGAACTTAATTTAAAGCAAATTCCTAACGGAGAACACTTGGGTGTTCACTCGCCACTGCTGCATTGAGCAATTTTCTTGCTTCTTCTTCATAGAATTTCTCTGCTTCCTCATCTTCTTTGACTTTCTTAGCATTTTCAAAATCCTCTTTAAGATTTCCCTCTTTCTCCTTTTTCTCTTCCACCGGGTCTTTCCGAGTGTTTTCTCCGTTCTTCTCTTCTCTCCGTAACTCTATCAAACTTTCCGCTTCCTAATACGCCACCAAAATCGACTGTTTCTTGTTTCTTTTTCTCCTTACCTTCCGATTCTTGTTGATCCAAAAGTTGATCTTTTCCTTTTTCTCTTCTTTTGAGAGGTTAGCTAGCGTTTTCTCATAGAAACTCTCGGCTTCATCTCTTTTTCTCTCAAATAACCTTCTCTCACGTTTTGTTATGTCGACACGAAAGTTAGACCTCCTCTTTGAAGGAAACGACACAGTTAGTGGCTTTGTGGAAATAGGAAACGGAACATGATTCAACAAACTCAAACATGAATTCATCTTCAGATGTGTGTGTGAGAGAGTGAGAGGAAGCAGACCTCAATATTTATATTTGACTCAAACAACTTTATGTACGTATGTATGCATGTATGTCGTATTATGTTTAATAAGCAAAAGAGCTGTGGCATATAGTACATTGGTGCTTTCACAACGGTAAAATTAGATTTTTTTTTTCTTTTTCACCTTGCATGTGTCATTGTTTTAGGAAAACAAACAGAGGAGACTTTTATTATAAATCTAAATAACAAAGTAATGTAACGTTTCAAAAGGTAGACAGCAAGAACCATGGAGTCTGAGCATGATTTTTGCAGAGGAAAGTTTATACCGTAAAAACAGTTTTCAAGAACTATGAATTAATTGCTGAACAAAGTTGCTTTCTAAGGTCAGAGGTATGGTAGATTTCTTAAAGAAAAAACAAATGAGGTAGATTGCTTGCTTAGCAAACTTTGTAGTGTTCCGTACATGACAAAACCTGCATGCGAATAGCAGATTACAAGAAACCAATTTTTTGTTACACAAATTAGTGTTATACTCTACTTTAATAATATACCAATACTCTCTGTATTTCTTACTTACAGTAGCAAAGGTCTCGATAGTTGCAAAGTTTGTTTTACTGCAAAAGATAATATATTTAGAATAAGTCAAATGAGATAAACAAGAAATAGTTACAAACGTTTTCCTATTATTATTAAAAATTTATATAATATATAAACAGTAAAATATCACGATTGTAATTATTATTAAGTAGTATATGTCGACTGAAATTATGTTTTTGAAATTGATGAACATTAAGTAGATATGAGCATTCGGTTCTGGTTTGTTGTTTGATTTTGGTTTAATTTTCTATTCTTTTGGGTTTAGAGACGTAGAAGCCACTTGGATTGGTTTGAAATTGTCATATTTTAGATTCGGTTTGGTTTCTTTTTAGTTTTTTTTTTTGGTTCTGAACAAATATTGAGAATCAGCTAATCTAAATAACAAACACCAAATAATGTCACGTTTCAAAAGGTAGATAGTTTAAGAACTAGGGAGACTGAACATGATGTTTGTTATTTGTAAGTTTCTCGTGCAAAGATGTATAGATTTTAGAGAATGATAAACTAAGTACGTGTGATTTTCTCTAATATACTCTTCTTCTCATCATAATCATAACGTTTATTTTTTCTTTCCAATGGTTACTTTATAGATATATAGTTGTTTTAAATTTTGTTCTCTATTTTTATTGAGCAATTTTTTTTTTTATTTCTAATGGTATCGAACTAAGAAAAAAAAATCTCATATCCATATCTTAAGCTGAATTTCCAAACATATGTTAGAAGTTACACCCACCGTATAAACAATTTTCATGAACTATGAATTAGCTTTATATATAAACTTGAATTAGCTTTGAGAAGAAAGTTGCTCTTTAATGTCAAAGCTTTTGTATATGAATCTTCAAATAAAAAGGGTCAGATATGATGTAAGATTTCTTGCCATCAAACTTAGTAGTGTCCCCTACAGGAGACATAACGCGCATGAGAATAACATAGTAAAAGATACCAATGTTTGTTACACAAATCAGTGTAATATACCAATACACTGTCTATTTCTTATAATTATTAAAAGTGTATATATATATATAAAGTAAAATGTGTCTATTGTAATTATAATCGCGTGAATATTAGTTTTTACGTTTTTCTAAAGTGATATTTTTTTTTCATGATAGAACTGTATATTTTAGAAGTAAATAGTACTTTGAAAATCTAACTATAGATATTTTTTTTTTTATAATATTTGAACTAAAGAACAATTTTAAAATAAATTATGTAGTGTCTTTTTAACTGAATTAATTATGTATGTCATATATATGTGGTCATCTATTTAGTGTGCATTATTTTTTTATTTGAAAATAATTTATTGAATAAATAAAAGTATTTAAAGTTGCCATATTTTGTATTATTTGTTGTTTTCCTAGTAAATAATATTTTATTATTATTTTTATTTAAAATTTAAACCAAAAATTATTATTAAAATATTTTAAATTGAAAATTCATTATTCAAGTTTTTAAAAATTTACATCACAGAAAAATAAAATAAAAGTAAAATATTTTGTTAATTTAAATCAAAAACCAAAGGCTAGAAATTAAAATCACCATTCATGTTTAAAAAAAAAAACTAAAATCTACTGCAAAATCAAAAACCAAAAACTAAAATTCTAAAATCTAGAAACTAAAAACTAAAAGCTAAAAACCAAAAACTAAAATCTAAAAACCATCTAAACAATCATCACCATAACTGTTTTTGATATTTAAAATTTCTTCATATTAATTTTTAAAATAACTGGATTTAAATTATGGGTCACCCATTTCTAAAAAGAAATGGATCTAAAGGTGGGGACCCAGTAAACTGGAAAATATATGATTACTTTTAAAGTAGCAGTGTTTAAGACATAAGTGTAAGTGTAAGAGGTTAGGTTACAGGAACTAGAACACATAGTAATATATGGATAATTCTTTTCAAGAAATATGAATCTAAATAACAAACGCCAAGTAATGTAACCTCAATAGTTTATATTTGACTGAAACAATTTTATTAATGTATGTATGCATGTATGTATGGATGTATGTCGTGTTATGTTTAATCAGCAAAAGAGCTGTGGAATAGTACATTGGTGCTTTCACAACGGTAAAACTAGATTTTTTTTTCTTTTTCACCTTGCATGCGTCATTGTTTTAGTAAAGTAAAGAGAGGAGACTTTTATTATAAATGTAAATAACAAAGTAATGTAACGTTTCAAAAGGTAGACAGCAAGAACCAGGGAGACTGAACATGATGTTTGCAGAAGAAAGTTTATACCGTATAAACAATTTTCAAGAACTATGAATTAATTGCTGAAGAAATTTGCTTTCTAAGGTCAGAGGTATGGTAGATTTCTTAAAGAAAAAACAAATGAGGTAGATTGTTTGCTTAGCAAACTTTGTAGTGTTCCGTACATGACAAAACCTGCATGCGAATATCAAATTACAAGAAACCAATTTTTTGTTACACAAATTAGTGTTATACTCTACTTTAATAATATACCAATACTCTCTGTATTTCTTACTTACAGTGGCAAAGGTCTCGATAGTTGCAAAGTTTGTTTTACTGCAAAAGATAATATATTTAGAATAAGTCAAATGAGATAAACAAGAAATAGTTACATACGTTTTCCTATTATTATTAAAAATTTATATAATATATATACAGTAAAATATCACGATTGTAATTATTATTAAGTAGTATATGTCGTCTTAAATTATGTTTTTAAAATTGATGAACATTAAGTAGATATGAGCATTCGGTTCTGGTTTGTTGTTCGATTTTGGTTTAATTTTCTATTCTTTTGGGTTTAGAGACGTAGAAGCCACTTGGATTGGTTTGAAATTGTCATATTTTAGATTCGGTTTGGTTTCTTTTTAGTTTTTTTTTTGGTTCTCAACAAATATTGAGAATCAGCTAATCTAAATAACAAACACCAAATAATGTCATGTTTCAAAAGGTAGACAGTTTAAGAACTAGGGAGACTGAACATGATGTTTGTTATTTGCAAGTTTCTCGTGCAAAGATGTATAGATTTTAGAGAATGATAAACTAAGTACGTGTGATTTTCTCTAATATACTCTTCTTCTCATCATAATCGTAACGTCTATTTTTTCTTTCCAATGGTTACTTTATAGATATATAGTTGTTTTAAATTTGTTTCTCTATTTTTATTGAGCAAAGTTTTTTTTATTTCTATTGGTATCGAACTAAGAAAAAAAAATCTCATATTCATATCTTAAGCTGAATTTCCAAACATATGTTAGAAGTTACACCCACCGTATAAACAATTTTCATGAACTATGAATTAGCTTTATATATAAACTTGAATTAGCTTTCAGAAGAAAGTTGCTATTTAATGTCAAAGCTTTTGTATATGAATCTTCAAAAAAAAAGGGTCAGATATGATGTAAGATTTCTTGCCATCAAACTTAGTAGTGTCCCTTACAGGAGACATAACGCGCATGAGAATAACATAGTACAAGTTACCAATGTTTGTTACACAAATCAGTGTAATAATTTACTTCAATAGTATACCAATACACTGTCTATTTCTTATAATTATTAAAAGTGTATATATATATATATATAAAGTAAAATGTGGCTATTGTAATTATAATCGCGTGGATATTAGTTTTTACGTTTTTCTATAGTGATATTTTTTTTCGTGATAGAACTGTATATTTTAGAAGTAAATAGTACTTTAAAAATCTAACTATAGATATTTGTTTTTTTATAATATTTGAACTAAAGAACAATTTTAAAATAAATTATGTAGTGTCTTTTTAACTGCATTAATTATGTATGTCATATATATGTGCTCATCTATTTAGTGTGCATTATTTTTTTATTTTAAAATAATTTATTGAATAAATAAAAGTATTTTAAGTTGCCATATTTTGTATTATTTGTTGTTTTCCTAGTAAATAATATTTTATTCTTATTTTTATTTAAAATTTAAACCAAAAATTATTAATAAAATATTTTAAATTGAAAATTCATTATTCAAGTTTTTAAAAATTTACATCACAGAAAAATAAAATAAAAGTAAAATATTTTGTTAATTTAAATTAAAAACCAAAGGCTAGAAATCAAAATCACCATTCATGTTTAAAAAAAAAACTAAAATCTACTGCAAAATCAAAAACCAAAAACTAAAAATCTAAAATCTAGAAACTAAAAACTAAAAGCTAAAAACCAAAAACTAAAATCTAAAAACCATCCAAACAATCATCACCATAACTGTTTTTGATATTTAAAATTTCTTCATATTAATTTTTAAAATAACTGGATTCAAATTATGGGTCACCCATTTCTAAAAAGAAATGGATCTAAAGGTGGAGACCCAGTAAACTGGAAAATATATGATTACTTTTAAAGTAGCAGTGTTTAAAACATAAGTGTAAGTGTAAGAGGTTAGATTACAGGAACTAGAACACATAGTAATATATGGATAATTCTTTTCAAGAAATATGAATCTAAATAACAAACGCCAAGTAATGTAACCTCAATAGTTTATATTTGATTGAAACAACTTTATGAATGTATGTATGCATGTATGTATGGATGTATGTCGTGTTATGTTTAATCAGCAAAAGAGCTGTGGCATAGTACATTGGTGCTTTCACAACGGTAAAACTAGATTTTTTTTTCTTTTTCACCTTGCATGCGTCATTGTTTTAGTAAAGTAAAGAGAGGAGACTTTTATTATAAATCTAAATAACAAAGTAATGTAACGTTTCAAAAGGTAGTCAGCAAGAACCAGGGAGACTGAACATGATGTTTGCAGAAGAAAGTTTATACCGTATAAACAATTTTCAAGAACTATGAATTAATTGCTGAAGAAATTTGCTTTCTAAGGTCAGAGGTATGGTAGATTTCTTAAAGAAAAAACAAATGAGGTAGATTGCTTGCTTAGCAAACTTTGTAGTGTTTCGTACATGACAAAACCTGCATGCGAATAGCAAATTACAAGAAACCAATTTTTTGTTACACAAATTAGTGTTATACTCTACTTTAATAATTTACCAATACTCTATGTATTTCTTACTTACAGTGGCAAAGGTCTCGATAGTTGCAAAGTTTGTTTTACTGCAAAAGATAATATATTTAGAATAAGTCAAATGAGATAAACAAGAAATAGTTACATACGTTTTCCTATTATTATTAAAAATTTATATAATATATAAACAGTAAAATATCACGATTGTAATTATTATTAAGTAGTATATGTCGACTGAAATTATGTTTTTAAAATTGATGAACATTAAGTAGATATGAGCATTCGGTTCTGGTTTGTTGTTCGATTTTGGTTTAATTTTCTATTCTTTTGGGTTTAGAGACGTAGAAGCCACTTGGATTGGTTTGAAATTGTCATATTTTAGATTTGGTTTGGTTTCTTTTTAGTTTTTTTTTGGTTCTCAACAAATATTGAGAATCAGCTAATCTAAATAACAAACACCAAATAATGTCATGTTTCAAAAGGTAGACAGTTTAAGAACTAGGGAGACTGAACATGATGTTTGTTATTTGCAAGTTTCTCGTGCAAAGATGTATAGATTTTAGAGAATGATAAACTAAGTACGTGTGATTTTCTCTAATATACTCTTCTTCTCATCATAATCATAACGTCTATTTTTTCTTTCCAATGGTTACTTTATAGATATATAGTTGTTTTAAATTTGTTTCTCTATTTTTATTGAGCAAAGTTTTTTTTATTTCTAATGGTATCGAACTAAGAAAAAAAAAATCTCATATTCATATCTTAAGCTGAATTTCCAAACATATGTTAGAAGTTACACCCACCGTATAAACAATTTTCATGAACTATGAATTAGCTTTATATATAAACTTGAATTAGCTTTCAGAAGAAAGTTGCTATTTAATGTCAAAGCTTTTGTATATGAATCTTCAAAAAAAAAGGGTCAGATATGATGTAAGATTTCTTGCCATCAAACTTAGTAGTGTCCCCTACGGGAGACATAACGCGCATGAGAATAACATAGTACAAGATACCAATGTTTGTTACACAAATCAGTGTAATAATTTACTTCAATAGTATACCAATACACTGTCTATTTCTTATAATTATTAAAAGTGTATATATATATATATATATAAAGTAAAATGTGGCTATTGTAATTATAATCGCGTGGATATTAGTTTTTACGTTTTTCTATAGTGATATTTTTTTTCGTGATAGAATTGTATATTTTAGAAGTAAATAGTACTTTGAAAATCTAACTATAGATATTTGTTTTTTTATAATATTTGAACTAAAGAACAATTTTAAAATAAATTATGTAGTGTCTTTTTAACTGCATTAATTATGTATGTCATATATATGTGGTCATCTATTTAGTGTGCATTATTTTTTTATTTTAAAATAATTTATTGAATAAATAAAAGTATTTTAAGTTGCCATATTTTGTATTATTTGTTGTTTTCCTAGTAAATAATATTTTATTATTATTTTTATTTAAAATTTAAACCAAAAATTATTAATAAAATATTTTAAATTGAAAATTCATTATTCAAGTTTTTAAAAATTTACATCACATAAAAATAAAACAAAAGTAAAATATTTTGTTAATTTAAATCAAAAACCAAAGGCTAGAAATCAAAATCACCATTCATGTTTTAAAAAAAAACTAAAATCTACTACAAAATCAAAAACCAAAAACTAAAAATCTAAAAACCAAAAACTAAAATCTAAAAACCATCCAAACAATCATCACCATAACTGTTTTTGATATTTAAAATTTCTTCATATTAATTTTTAAAATAACTGGATTTAAATTATGGGTCACCCATTTCTAAAAAGAAATGGATCTAAAGGTGGGGACCCAGTAAACTGGAAAATATATGATTACTTTTAAAGTAGCAGTGTTTAAGACATAAGTGTAAGTGTAAGAGGTTAGGTTACAAGAACTAGAACACATAGTAATATATGGATAATTCTTTTCAAGAAATATGAATCTAAATAACAAACGCCAAGTAATGTAACCTCAATAGTTTATATTTGACTGAAACAACTTTATGAATGTATGTATGCATGTATGTATGGATGTATGTCGTGTTATGTTTAATCAGCAAAAGAGCTGTGGCATAGTACATTGGTGCTTTCACAACGGTAAAACTAGATTTTTTTTTTTTCTTTTTCACCTTGCATGTGTCATTGTTTTAGTAAAGTAAAGAGAGGAGACTTTTATTATAAATCTAAATAACAAAGTAATGTAACGTTTCAAAAGGTAGACAGCAAGAACGAGGGAGACTGAACATGATGTTTGCAGAAGAAAGTTTATACCGTATAAACAGTTTTCAAGAACTATTAATTAATTGCTGAAGAAATTTGCTTTCTAAGGTCAGAGGTTTGAAATTGTCATATTTTAGATTCGGTTTGGTTTCTTTTTAGTTTTTTTTTTTGGTTCTGAACAAATATTGAGAATCAGCTAATCTAAATAACAAACACCAAATAATGTCACGTTTCAAATGGTAGACCGTCTAAGAACTAGGGAGACTGAACATGATGTTTTTTATTTGCAAGTTTCTCATGCAAAGATGTATAGATTTTAGAGAATGATAAACTAAGTACGTGTGATTTTCTCTAATAACACTCTTCTTCTCATCATAATCATAACGTCTTTTTTTTTCTTTCCAATGGTTACTTTATAGATATATAGTTGTTTTAAATTTTGTTCTCGTTTTTATTGAGCAAAGTTTTTTTTTATTTCTAATGGTATCGAACTAAGAAAAAAAATCTCATATCCATATCTTAAGCTGAATTTCCAAACATATGTTAGAAGTTACACCGACCGTTTTAATAATTTTCATGAACTATGAATTAGCTTTATATATAAACTTGAATTAGTTTTCAGAAGAAAGTTTCTCTTTAATGTCAAAGCTTTTGTATATGAATCTTCAAAAAAAAAAAAGGGGTCAGATATGATGTAAGATTTCTTGCGAGTCAAACTTAGTAGTGTCCCCTACAGGAGACATAACTCGCATGAGAATAACATATTACAAGAAACCAATGTTTGTTACACAAATCAGTGTAATAATTTACTTCAATAATATACCAATATATTTCTTATAATTATTAAAAGTATATATATATATATATATAAAGAAAAATGTATCGTTTGTAATTATAAAGTCAAATATGTCTGATTGTAAAATATACATTTAATCTTTCGGTTCTTTTGAGTTTAGAGATATGGGAGCCACTTTGATATAAGAAATTTATTATGAAATTGGCTTGGTTTAGATTTGGTTCAGTTGGAAATTCGGTTAGCTTTCTTTTTATTTAAATTTGATTTTGAACAAATATTGAAAATCAGCTAATATTCAAAAAATTAGATTCAGTTTGGTCTGGCTGCGATCCAGTTGAGTTTGGACTTTTTTGGTAGTTTCATGCAATTTTAGCTGTTCGAATTAAAATTATCGAGTAATTCAAGTTTTACAGATAAAATATTGAGTAATTCAGAATGTTCAAATTATAATACAAGATCATTTGAATAATTTCACATAACTCATTTAAAAAATATTTAGGTTACTTTTTTTTGAGGTATTCAGCTCTTTCTATAATTTTAGATATCCACAAACATAAATTTTGGGTTTATAAATTGTACTTTTGGCTATTTAGTTATTTAACAATAAATATAAATAATATTTTAAGTAAATAAACTGCATTTTAGATATCTGGATACCTATTTGGTTCTATGTTTGGTTCATGTTTAGTTTTGAATTTTAAGGTTTAATTTTTTTTTGTTCAAGTATTACGAATTTTGGTTCAGTTTCAATTTATTTTCGGTTTAGTTCGGGTTTAGTTCAATTTCGCTTTTTTTTTTGTATAAAACGAACATGCCTAATTGAAGGCGAAACCGTTAATGCGATATGTTGTTATTGTTTATTTTTGTTATTATCTGCTTTCATATTTTTAATATTTTATTTTAATTAAAAAATCTGATACGATATATGACTGTTTGTTGTAAATACATATTCTATAAAACACTAAGAATGCATGTATATGATTTACACGAGGCTAAACTTATAAAATCAAGGATTCTACTATCAAATTAAACCAACCCAAACAAAAATCAAAACACTAAACATTAGCCAAGCAAGCAAAGACAAACGAGACTAAGTATTAAAGCAATTAATTAGAAAATAAGCATTTGGTTGTAGATAATCTATTTTGGATGGTCAACTTCTTATAAATGATTAGGATGTTACCACACTCAATCAACACATCCTTTAAGCTGGACTCACTAATCCAAAGAAATCCTCTTTCTTAGTATTAACACTATGTTAATCGTTCTATTAACATTAACTTTCATATGCTAATTAATTACAATCATATACTCCCTCTGTTTCATAAAGATGTACATTTTAGAATTTTTACGCATATTAATAAAACATATGAAATTTGAATTACCAATGCATAATTTTCTGTAACTTATGATTTCCCATAACTTTTAGCCAATAGAATTTTAATAGCTTTATAAAGTTTACAATTTATCATTAATTACTACATTGAAAATGTAAAAAATACAACATTTTGAAACAACATTTTTTGCTAGAATATAGATCTTTTAGGAACGGAGGGAGTATGCATTATATTTAAGTCACATTGGGCACAAAGAACCTTCGACAATAATTTTCATTGGCTAAGCATCATACTATTATTTGAGAACACGTTTAAGTGAAAACGTCATAATTTGATTGGCTCACTATTTGACAATGGTGACTCACCTATTTCACAATGGTAACATGGCATTAATCATTAATCCCCTCCAATCCATTTTTAGTTTACCGGGATACCTTCCCTTAAACGATTCTAATCACTGCTTTAAATCATATTCATTTCTCTTAAATTTATTCTCTGGTTATGCTAATCAAATCTATCGATTAGTATCCTCTAAACTCGTTTGGTCCCTAACTATTGAATTCTCTTGAATCATACTCTTTTATACCTTATTGTATATAGAAATGATGCGTGTTCAATGGTTTAAGTACATATGATATGTTTGTTACACAAAATTAGTGATATGTAATTCCAAAATGCAAAGTTACATGTTCTATGATTTATGGCTTATATTTTGTTTGTATACATTTAGGGTTTAGGGTTTCATATTCCATATATTAGGGTGCATTTTTCGGGTTTATCGTTTATGTTTCTATCAAAACGTATGATAGACAATAATATATCGTTTAGATATTTAGAATATTATGAAATTTGGTTGTTTGGTAACCACGTTTAATTTAAAATTCAGTTTTGATATTGTTTCCAAAAATCAACCGATTAAATCTTTTAAAGAAGAAAGTTTGACACATAAGGAATTCTATACACGGATATTCCTATAACATATTTGAAAGTTTCGTTACATTTAATTTTAACATTATTAATTGATTTTCTCGAGGAAGTTTCACCCTCTAAATATTTCCTATATAATAAATCGAGGTCCCTTCCAACAAAGTATGTTTTTTTTAAATTGCCCTCTACATATGCATTTGTATAGTTTTATTTGTACATAATTAGTCGAGATCCCTTTCTAACTACTCTTTGTTGTTTTATTTTCTTCATTCATGTACTAATCATTCATATCTAATGCAGATGAATCTTCATTTTCTGAATACCAAACAAGTGAGAAGGCAATGTATAATAAAGTGAGTTATTTAATAATGTTGAATAATCATTATTTTATTGTTTGTTTATATCTATATGTTTAATCTTGATATGTTTGATCTATACTCAATGATTCCTTACTAACACAAATGAAGCTTAACTACGCTTAATACACAACGAGTGAGAAGCCAATGGATAATGAAATTATTACTCTATGTTGAACAATCATTATTTTAGCTTTGTTTTCTATGGATGAATTTCAAGTAAATGTTTTTTTTCTCGAATAATTCGCACGTAATGACAGATCACAGCCATATTATTAAAAGCTTGTGGTAAAAAGGGGTTTCGTTCTAATGCCCGAAAATGAGAATGGATAATGAAATTATTACTCTATGTTGGATTTATTTTCCTTCAAAGTCTATTTAACAATTTAAAACAACATCTAAAAAATGTCAATGTAATTTATTTTCACAATTTAAAAACATCAAAAAATGTCAATGTCTTTATTTTCACATTTAAAAATATTTAAATTAATTTTATTACATTATTAAATTTTTAAAAACTAAATTCTGCTACAGAATAATGAGATCATGAAGTTATACAATTACTATTCAAACTATAAAAAGGAATAAGGTTAAAAATAATATAACAAAAAATATTTTTTTTCACCATAATTTAAATTACATGATATATAATAATATTTAATAATAAAGTTAAGTACACACTTTTATATTAATTGAAATTTCTTAATAAATTTTAAAACTCCTGTGCGAACACACGGGTCCAGATCTAGTATACTATTAACATAGAAGCACTTTTTATTTACTTGTACAAATAGTCTAGGTTGAACCATTATATTTACCTATCTTTTCTCTTTGTTATTTCTACTTATACCTAACGTTAGTATTACTAAATATATACCTAGCCTAAAATTAAGGAAATAAATAATGAATCTAATATATTTTAAAAAATAATGATTTTAATTTATATTAATACTAATTTGAAGTAAATATTCAATTGTATTTTTATTTATTAATATAAAAAAAGTTATACGTTTGTATATATACAGTTGTACCTTAATCCAAATGTGAGAAACAAATTCTTCAAAAATCTCACCAAATACATGATTATATAATTCTTATAGATACAATATTTAATATATATATATATATGTGATAAAATAAATATGAATAGTTATCTACTATTAATATTTAATGATATGATGGACCATGTCATGATTGACATTTTTATGAGTATTATTTCAGTAAACATGTAAAACATTTATCCAATATAAAATTAAGGTACCTACTGGATTACATGTTGGGTATTTTGAATTCAGATTCTAATTTATATCACATCATATGTTTCGTTGTGATAAATTTGTAAGTTTAGATGGGTTATATTGGTTTGGTTTATCATTTAGATTTGAGTAATTTTGGTTTGTTTCAAATATATCTGAAGTGAAATCCAAAGTTTAAAAGAAAAATATGGGAGATAAATACCTATATATATAGAATTAGATATTTGAAGTCAATATTTATGTTTCAAATATTTGTATTTATGATTAATTTGGACATTTGAATCGGGTTTTTGGATTTTGTTTTTGTTTTTTTTTTGGTTTTCACGTTACCTATTTGGCTAGTAAAACTTCGGGTTCGGATATGTTTGTACCATCCTACAAGATCCATTTTGGTATTTCTAAAATTTTGGACTGAGTATGATCCTTTTTTAGTTAGGGTTTTGTTTGGACTTGGGGTTACCGGTTTTATGTTTAGGTCTATTTTAAACAAAGAGAATATGAGATTATATAAAATTTTCATCAAAAAATTATCCCACACTTTCAAAATCTAGTTGATAACTAAAAGAGAGTTATAAACAAAAGAGAGTAAATGCAAGCGAAAAATCTCAAATTTTTAGTTACAAAATAAATTTTGCTTCCATCACTCCTTTCAAAATTGACTCATTATCTTATCAAAATGCTAAGGTCCTATTATCTCTTTAACCACTAAAAATAAACAACTTCCATCACTTTTGAATCCATAATTAATATAGAGGTTGACTGTTTGTAGATTATGGATTAGTTTTTGGTTTTTGTTTTTCCAAAAACCATTTTTCATCCAATCAAGATTTTCATAGAATAGATTCCCTAAAATGTAGGGAAACTAGTTTTTACAAATAACTGTATTTTCAACACAAAAGCCAAAAACCAAGTTTTCATGGTTTTCTTAACCTTACGTTATTCTTTTCAATTTTTTTATTTTGTTGAAAATATATTTTTACTATATTTTTGCATTAATAGAAGAAAATCAATATTCTATAAAAAAAAGAGGTTAGTAAGAATCATTTGCTTAACGTAATATAAAAATAATTTATATTAAAAAAATTATTTTTAAAAATTATGAATTAAATTAAACTCATAATATATTTTTAATTTAAAAATAATTTCTAGGTTATTGTTTTTACAATAATAACAGACCAAAAATCGTTAATTAAATTTTAACAAAACCAAAAATATATAAGAAATTTAAAATTTTCAGAATTGAAAATATATATAAATAATTGAATACAGTTTAACTAAATTTATGCAGTTTGCCAAAATCATAAAAATAAAATTAAATTTCATTTAGTATGTTTAAACAATAAATTAACTATCAAGCGTAAGCTATTTAATATGTTTAGAAGTAAATAGTACTTTTAAAATCTAACTATAGATATTTTTTTTATAATATTTGAACTAAAGAACAATTTTAAAATAAATTATGTAGTGTCTTTTTAACTGCATTAATTATGTATGTCATATATATGTGGTCATCTATTTAGTTTGCATTATTTTTTTTTATTTTAAAATAATTTATTGAATAAATAAAAGTATTTTAAGTTGCAATATTTTGTATTATTTGTTGTTTTCCTAGTAAATATTTTTTTTTATTATTTTTATTTAAAATTTAAACCAAAAATTATTAATAAAATATTTTAAATTAAAAATTCATTATTCAAGTTTCTAAATATTTACATCACATAAAAATAAAATAAAATTAAAATATTTTGTTAATTTAAATCAAAAACCAAAGGCTAGAAATCAAAATCACCATTCATGTTTTTTAAAAAACTAAAATATACTGCAAAATCAAAAACCAAAAACTAAAAATCTAAAATCTAGAAACTAAAAACTAGAAGCTAAAAACTAAAAACTAAAATCTAAAAACCATCCAAACAATCATCACCATAACTATTTTTGATATTTAAAATTTCTTCATATTAATTTTTAAAATAACTGGATTTAAATTATGGGTCACCCATTTCTAAAAAGAAATGGATCTAAAGGTGGACCCAGTAAACTGGAAAATATATGATAATTTTTAAAGTAGCAGTGTTTAAGACATAAGTGTAAGTGTGAGAGGTTAAATTACAGGAACTAGAACACATAGTAATATATGGATAATTTTTTTCAAGAAATATGAATCTAAATAACAAACGCCGAGTAATGTAACCTCAATAGTTTATATTTGACTGAAACAACTTTATGAATGTATGTATGCATGTATGTATGGATGTATGTCGTGTTATGTTTAATCAGCAAAAGAGCTGTGGCATAGTACATTGGTGCTTTCACAACGGTAAAACTAGATTTTTTTTCTTTTTCACCTTGCATGTGTCCACTACAAGAAAACATCGGTATTCTGAGGGACATTCCGAGGGAAAATGAATTCCTCGGAATTTTCTGACCAAAAACCAAGGAAATACCGAGGAAATGCAAAACTTGGTTTCCTCGGTATTTCCTCGGAATATACCGACAGAATTCCGAGGAAAACACAGTTCTTCGGTATATTCTTATGGAATACCGAGGAAACCACGTTCCTCGGAAAAAACCGACGAACATCCGAGAAAATATTATAGCCGTTAGAGAGCCGTTGGAGAGCCGTTGGGGGATTTTAAAAATTCTGAGGAAATTCCGAGGAAGTAGCCGTTAGCGTCGGAAAAAGAGTAGCATAGATTGGAGAGTTTCACCAAGATCCAGATTCAGATTCATCTGGTGATGATGACTCGGAAACAGAGTAGCATAGATTTTTTTTTATTCGAATACCAAAGAAATTTCGACGGAATATAGGTTTTCCTCGGAATTTCCTCGGAATAGACCTTGTAGATTTAGGGATTTGATTATAGAGTATTGTTCCTCGGAAAAGCCTCGGTTTGATTATAGGAAAACAAAGGTTTCCTCGGAAATTCTCGTTTTTCCTCGGAATTCCGTCGGAATATTCCGAGGAAATACCAAGGAACTAGGAGTTTTTAACCGAAAACAACGTTTTACGGATTGAATAACACATATATAACCTTCATTAAGTGTCTTAAGCAGATTATGAAGTAAAAAATTGGTGTTTTACCCGATAACAAACACTTTTACGATTGCATGAACGAAAACTACACAACATAAGATAAACACTTATACACTTAATAAACGGTAAAGGGAATACTTACAATTATTTTTGAAATTGTGTTATTTCATGGTTTATGATCATCTATACAAAGAATCCTCAATGGTATGCATTACATTTGTATAAGAAATGATATAGGGCAAAAAAATTTGATGTTTTGAAACCCCAAATCCTCTTTCCTTGGAATTTCCTCGGAAATTTCCGAGGAAAATTGGTTCCTGGGAATATTTTCATTTACCCGGGCAACCCTAGCCGCCAAATATTTCACGAAAATTAAACCGAGGAAATTCCGAGGAACTTGTTAAATAATTCCGAGGACATTCCAACGGAAAATGTCCGTCGGACCCCTCATTTTATTAGGTTTTGCCCGATCCTTCTTCCCCATTTCTCTCTTCCTCTCCTCTCTTCCTCTCCGCCGCGAACACACCTCCTCCGTCGATTTCCGGCGAATCCAACCGTTTGATTCCTCAATTTCATTCCCAAATCATGTAAGCACCCTATCCCTCTCTCTTTTCTTCAAAAATCTAGTTGTATTATGGTGTGTTATGATTTTTAGAGATTTTTCTTAGGGTGAATGGTAGAGTAGTGTATTGAGAGTTTGATTATGGTTTTAGGGTTTAGGATTGTGATTATTTGTTGTATTCAATTGATTTGGAATTTTTTTTAAGTTTGATTTGGTTATAAAAATCGAATTAATAATTATGTATATATAATATGAAAACATTTTTTGTATATAAAATCTATTTTTTGTGATTAAAACTATTATTTGTAATTATTAAACAATTTTTTATTGATTAAAACTATTATTTTTAATTATTAAACAATTTTTAATTGATTAAAACTATTATTTGTAATTATTAAACAATTTTTTATTGATTAAAACTATTATTTGTAATTATTAAACAATTTTTTATTGATTAAAACTATTATTTGTAATTATTCAACAATTTTTTATTGTTTAAAATTATTTTTAGTAATTATTAATCAATTTATTATTGATTAAAACTATTTTTAGTAATTATTAAACTATTTTTAGTATTTATTAAACTATTTTTTATTTATTAAAACTATTATTTGTAATTATTAAACTATTTTTTATTTATTAAAACTATTATTTGTAATTATTAAACAATATTTATTGATTAAAACTATTATTTGTAATTATTAAACTATTTTTTATTTATTAAAACTATTATTTGTAATTATTAAACTATTTTTTATTGATTAAAAGTATTATTTGTAATTATTTAACTATTTTTTATTGATTAAAACTATTTTTTGTAATTATTAAACTATTTTTTATTTATTAAAATTATTATTTGTAATTATTAAAACTATTTACAGGTCTTATGATGATCAGCCCCTGCCTCGATCTCGAGCTCGTCGTTCCTCATCTCGAGGTCGTGGTGGTTCGGGGAGCCACTCTCGGGATTCGTCCAACCACCCTCGGGAATCCGCATCTCTCCACAGCTCCTACCATACATCTCCCTCTCCATTTTCCGCTCCCGCAGCTGCACCCCCTCCTGCTCCTCCAGTCGTTCCGGGAGTGATGACTATTAAGGAGTTGGTTCGACAGCCCGGTCGTGACCATCTTCCCTATCTCACTCAGTATCCACATGGTCGGGGTCAAACATGGTTATTAAAAGACTTTTTTTTCATTAAAATTTGATTCAGTATTAATAATTTGTTCCTTACATTAGGTTCGACCGATACTCGAACGGGATCAGCGCATGGATCAAATGCTGGAGATGATGAAGAGGATGTACCTGAACGAGGTGTTCCCGAACGTGCAAGACCCGTAGTTCTTTTTTTCAAAAACTCGAATTGTTGAATTTTTATTTGTACAACTTTGAATATTATCTAATATGTTTTCAATATTAATTTTAATTTTATATTTTTGAATTTAAATTAAAAAAATTATAGTTTTGAAAAAAAATCAATTTTTTGGAATTTCCGAGGAACGGGTTCCCTCGGAAATTTCCGAGGAATGGTTCCTCGGAATCTTTCCTCGGAATCTTTCCTCGGAATTTTCCGAGGGAACCCGTTCCTCGGAATATTCCGAGGAATATACCGACGATGATTAGGTCCTCGGAATTTCCTCGGAAATCCACTTCCTCGGTATTTCGTCGGAATTTTCCGAGGTAATTCCGAAGAAAAATGAATTTTCGAGGAAATATTTCCGAGGACATCTATCGTCGGTATTTCCTTGGAATAACGTTTTTCCGAAGAAATACCGACGATTATAGCTGTCAGTATGCCGCAGTTTTCTTGTAGTGGTCATTGTTTTAGGAAAGTAAAGAGAGGAGACTTTTATTATAAATCTAAATAACAAAGTAATGTAACGTTTCAAAAGGTAGACAGCAAGAACCATGGAGTCTGAGCATGATTTTTGCAGAAGAAAGTTTATACCGTATAAACAATTTTCAAGAACTATGAATTAATTGCTGAAGAAATTTGCTTTCTAAGGTCAGAGGTATGGTAAATTTCTTAAAGAAAAAAAAATGAGGTAGATTGCTTGCTTAGCAAACTTTGTAGTGTTCCGTACATGACAAAACCTGCATGCGAATAGCAGATTACAAGAAACCAATTTTTGTTACACAAATTAGTGTTATACTCTACTTTAATAATATACCAATACTCTATGTATTTCTTACTTACAGTGGCAAAGGTCTCGATAGTTGCAAAGTTTGTTTTACTGCAAAAGATAATATATTTAGAATAAGTCAAATGAGATAAACAAGAAATAGTTACATACGTTTTCCTTTATTATTAAAAACTTATATAATATATAAACAGTAAAATATCACGATTGTAATTATTATTAAGTAGTATATGCCGACTGAAATTATGTTTTTAAAATTGATGAACATTAAGTAGATATGAGCATTCGGTTCTGGTTTGTTGTTCGATTTTGGTTTCATTTTCTCTTCTTGTGGGTTTAGAGACGTAGAAGCCACTTGGATTGGTTTGAAATTGTCATATTTTAGATTCGGTTTGGTTTCTTTTTAGTTTTTTTTTTGGTTCTGAACAAATATCGAGAATCAGCTAATCTAAATAACAAACACCAAATAATGTCACGTTTCAAAAGGTAGAGAGTTTAAGAACTAGGGAGACTGAACATGATGTTTGTTATTTGCAAGTTTCTCGTGCAAAGATGTATAGATTTTAGAGAATGATAAACTAAGTACGTGTGATTTTCTCTAATATACTCTTCTTCTCATCATAATCATAACGTCTATGTTTTCTTTCCAATGGTTACTTTATAGATATATAGTTGTTTTAAATTTTGTTCTCTATTTTTATTGAGCAAAGTTTTTTTTTTATTTCTAATGGTATCGAACTAAGAAAAAAAAATCTCATATCCATATCTTAAGCTGAATTTCCAAATATATGTTATAAGTTACACCCACCGTATAAACAATTTTCATGAACTATGAATTAGCTTTATATATAAACTTGAATTAGCTTTGAGAAGAAAGTTGCTCTTTAATGTCAAAGCTTTTGTATATGAATCTTAAAAAAAAGGGTCAGATATGATGTAAGATTTCTTGCCATCAAACTTAGTAGTGTCCCCTACAGGAGACATAACGCGCATGAGAATAACATAGTATAAGATACCAATGTTTGTTACACAAATCAATGTAATAATTTACTTCAATAGTATACCAATACACTGTCTATTTCTTATAATTATTAAAAGTATATATATATATATAAAGTAAAATGTGTCTATTGTAATTATAATAGCGTGGATATTAGTTTTTACGTTTTTCTATAGTGATATTTTTTTTCATGATAGAACTGTATGTTTTAGATGTTTCATCATATAACTAATTGTATTAAAAAAATTAAGACCAAGTTTAGTAATATTGTTATTTTTTGTATAAATATCCGAACTCGTTTTAGATATATTGGTTATTTGAATATTTTTAGGTTTCTATACATATAAACCGAACTCATTTAGATCTAGGAGGACCCAACTCGAAACCCACACATAAATTTATAAGACGATACGAGGCCTAATTTCAAAATCATAAATCCCGACATCCAAAAACCAACCCGTTCTTGAGTGGATATCCAAATGACTATGTCTAACTGATTCTGTAAAACTAATATATGTGATCAGTATCACTATCATATTTGTGTCTTTTTCGAAAATATATTGCTATTTGTATTTTTGAATATGTGTATATTTTAATCAATTTTTATATCAATAAATTTAAATTATTATTTTGATTTGAAATATGTATATAAATTTTAAATTTTGTTTTATGATTATTTTAAACAAAAAATGTTTTAGGTAATTAGATTGGTCCATTTGCATATATTGTAAAGCTGGCCCAAATAGATAGTTTATCATAATATAATATACTTTCAATTTTTCTTAATAACGAAAGCTCATTACTATAGATCTTTTTTTATACTGATATCAATGTTTCCAAAAAAATATTATACTCTCTTTTTATAATGTTATTACTGTTTCCAAATAGTATTAAAAATACCCCAGTTTTAATAATATAAATATGTCTATTATAAAATATACATTTAATCTTTTGGTTCTTTTGAGTTTAAAGATATGGTAGCCACTTTGATATAAGAAAGTATGAAATTGGCTTGGTTTATATTCGATTCAGTTGGAATTCGGTTAGCTTTCTTTTCTATTTAAATTTGGTTTTGAAAAAATATTGAAAATCAGCTATTACTCAAATTTTTTTATTCAATTTGGATTCAGTTGGGATCCGGTTGAGTTTGTGGTTTTGGGTAGTTTCATGCAACTATAGGAGTTTGAATATAATTTATTGAGTAATTCAAGTTTTAAAGATAAAATTCAGAATTTTCAGATTAAAATATAAGATAATTTGAATAATTTTACATAACTTGTTTAAAAATTATATAGGTAACTCGTTTTTTTGGGGTTATTCAGCTATTTCTATAATTTTATATATCCACAAACATAAATTTTGGGTTTATAAATTGTACTTTTGAATATCTAGTTATATCAAAATAAAAATATCTAATATTTTAAGTAAATAAACTGTATTTTAGATATTGGATACCTATTTAGTTATATGTTTGGTTCATGTTTAGTTTTAAATATCTGTGTTTTAAAAAATTCTACTCAAGTATTATGATTTTTGGTTCACTTTCAATTTTTTTTTCCGGTTTAGTTCAGGTTTAATTCCGCTTTTTGTATAAAATGAACATGCTTAAATTGAAGCCTGAATCGTTATTAATGCGACATGCTATTATTTTTTGTTATTATCTACTTTTATATTTTACTATTTTATTTTGATTAATGAAAATGACTGTTTTACCCTATCATTCTCATAATCCTTCTTTTATTTACAATATTATCATTATCATCATGTACAAACCACCATGAAAAACCAATTTCAAGTTCTAAATGAACTTAAAATTGATATCTACATCTTCATATCTTTTTTCCATATAAACACAAACAATTTCTCTTTCACTCTCTCTCTCATTTTATTTCAAAATCCCCACATTTTGATTTCAAAATTAATAAGCTTATTGGAATTACTCAAGTTCATGTTATTTGGTCAATAACAAGTGGGTAACTTTCATTAAGAAGTTATGTGTACATAGATAAGTTAAGCATGAATCTTACTGCTTTTAAGAATGATATTTGAATTTTCTTTCAAATCTATTTCACGAAGAAGACTTCTCCATCGAAAATACTTATATAAAAGTCTTCTAGTGAATACTAGGTTAGTTTTGGAACTGACTATTTTGTTTGTTTTTTTTATTTCTAGAGAAATCTTCTAACTTTTTTTTGTAACTAAAACAATAAAAAGAAGACTTAGAATTTTTATTTGATAAGCATGTTAGTTTTGCAACTGATCAAAATTTTGTAGATAGTTGACTTTCAAAAGAAGACTTCTGAAAAAGTTGTTTTGAAAGAAGATTTCTATAGAGAACTTCTATTGAAGTCTCTCTTAAAAAGTTGTCTAGTATAAGTAAAGTTTTCTCTTAAAAAATCAAACATGATCAATTGCAAAACTAACATACACCAACTTCTTGCGACACTTCAAAGACTTCATGTGACGGTAAAAAGAATTTTCCAAAAATCTTCTTTAGAAAAATCAGATATCTGCAAAACAATAGTCAGTTTCATACATAACATGCTTTCAGTTTAGTTTCAGATCAGTTGGAATTCAGTCTGCTTTCTTTTTATATCAATTTGGTTTTGAACAAATATTGAGAATCAACTAATACTCAAAAAAATTGGATCTACTTTGGGTCCGGATGGGATCCGGTTGAGTTTGGATTTTTGGGTAGTTTCATGCAAATGTAATTATCGAGTAATTCAAGTTTTACTGATAAAATTCAGAGCGTTCAATTTAAAATATAAGATAATTTGAATAATTCACCATAACACATTTGAATAATTCACAAACATAAATTTGGGTTTATAAAGTGAACTTTTGAATATTTAGTTATTTAACAATAAATATAACTAATATTTTAAGTAAATAATTGTATTTTAGATATTTGGATACCTATTTAGTTCTCTGTTTGGTTCATGTTTAGTTTTTCATTTTTCATTTAAAAAAAAAAGTTCTGTTCAAATATTATGAGTTTTGGTTCATTTTCAATTTCTTTTTCGGTTTAGTTCAGGTTTATTTCATTTTTTTCTATAAATTGAACATGGCTAAATGAAACCTGAGTCGTTAGTGCGATATGTTGTTATAATAGTAATATTTTTGTTATTATCTACTTTTTTATTTTTACTATTTTATTTTGATTAAAAATCTGATTCGAGATATGGTTGTTTGTGATATATACATATCATATAAAGCACTAAAAATGCACTAAGTACGCTAAGCTAAACTTATAAAATCAAGGATTCTACCATCAAATTAAACCAATCCAAATAAAAATCAAAACACTAAACATTAGCCAAGCAAAGACAAACGAGACTAAGTATTAAAGAAATTAATTAGAAATAAGCATTTGGTTGTAGATGATAATCAATTTTGGATGGTCAACTTCTTATATAGGATGTTACCACAATCAATAGACAAATCCTTCAAACTGGAATCACTAATCCAAAGAAATCCACTTTCTTAGTATTAACACTATGTTAATCATGCAAGTAACATTAACTTTCATATGCTAATTAATTACAAAAATATATGCAAATTTAAGTCCCAATAGGCAATAAGAACCTTAGACAACAATTTCCATTGGTTAAACATCTTCTCTATTAAAAAAGAAATACCATTTTTATCAACCATAAAAACTCATTGTAGGTCCATTTTCCTAATTACATATATTTAATTATTTACATTAATCTATTGAATATATAAGATTTTTTTAATTCTTAAGAATTATAAAGATATTACATTACAATTTTTTTAAGAAAAATCTAACAAAATCTTACTAAAAATTTTAAATATTTTTTAATTATTAAATTACATAATTTCGTAATTAATTATATAATATTATTTTATTAATTTTAAATAAAACAAAATAAATTAAAATTGTATGCTATTTTATAATTTTATAATTATTTTCTATATTATATTAAAATAAAAGTAATATATTAATTAAATATGAATGTGATATTAATTTGGTAAATTAACATATTTTTTAAAAATACTTTCATTTAAATAAATAAATAAAATAGTATTCACCCTCTAAAAAGATTAAAGTATTATTCACCATTTAAAAGGAGTAAAATTTGTTAATTATGTAATATTTTTATATAAAATAAATTTTTAATATATGTTAAAATTATATATCTACAACAATATATTATCTATTTATTTATTTTAAAATTACAAAAATATATTATCTAAAATGAGTATATAAAAATATAATAGAATATAGCTAAAATTTACTTTAAGTGCTATTTAAAAAATATGCTATTCAAAAAAAATTAATTGTTTAATTTATTTAAGATACTAAAAATCAATTTTAATTATAAATTTAATAATTATTTTTTATTATGACAAAATATGTTGACAATTTTATAAATAATCTCATCAAAATTTTCAGCTTTTATATAAAAAAATGTATTAGTTTAGTAACAAAAAAAAACAAATATAATTTTTAGTTCAAAAGTTATAAAAAAAAGAAAAGTTACCCGCACATCTAGTTTATATTATTATTTGAGAAGTAATTTTGCTGATTTGTCATGTTTTCTATGATTTTAGGTAATTTTTCTTATTTATCCTATTTTATTAGTTTTTAGATGAGTTATTAATTTATTAATTAGAATAATATAACTATTTCACCTTTGTAATTAGAATTATGATTATACTGAAGTTTTAATTATTGAACTATCATATGTAAATATTAAATAATATGGATACGTCATTCAATTATTATGCTTCAGTTTTAAAAAAAAAAAAAGTAAGTATATAATAATGAATTTGACATCACGTTATTGATATTGACCTTTACGGTTTAAACGGTTGCGTTTAGGACCAGTTCTTATTATTTTTTAGGATCATATTTCTTATTGGATATTTTAAAATCATATTTGTTACTGGATATGGAATTTAATATATCTTTTTATATTTTGAAGTTTAATAACTGTACAGATATGTATAAGTGATATTTATCATAATATGTCATATTAAAATAATATGTACTCTAATACATAGAACTAGGATGCCTATTTTATATTAGTATACATCTTAATATTGTATTATAATAATTTCAGACTCTATGCTAATTAATGTATATGTTTTTCATCATATGCTTTATTGATAAAACACAAAAAATATTTTAAAAAAAACTCTCAGAAAAATATAACAAAGTTATGGGTCAAAAAAAAATACCTCTTACAACTACAAAAACAAAATCCAGTTTTTAATAGGCATATATAATTATTACTTATAGTCTATACATAATTCGTTAAACATGTATATTTTCTAACAACTGAAGGCTTTGCTAAATTTCTAAAGCTTAAAACTTAAGAATACCATATTAAATACTTTAAATTTATTAATACAGATGATGAAAAATTCAAATACAAAAAACTATGTTAAATTTAAATATCGTTGGATTTATGTTAGCCTACACAATACATATCCGCACAAGATGCGGACACTTATCTAATACTAAATATATGAGACATTCTACCATTTGATCAAACACTTTTTAGACATAAAATAACCTAAACTTTAGATCAATATGGCCTAAGATGATCTAACATTATGATCATATCTAGCCTTAAACATCCTAAAAATCATTTACTATCTAATCCAAAAACTTAAAGGTGAAACACTAAGAAAGAAACATTACTCAATAATCTCCATGAAAACACAAATAACTATGAAAACAATTTGTATAATCACACAAAGGAAGAGATATAATCAAGAAACATTAAGAGATTATAAAAAATATTAAGAGATTAGAGAAAGCTTGCATAAATCGAAGGAAATCATTTAAGAGAAATAATGACATGACAAGACAAGACAAAAGAAAATATAGTCTAACAAAACAATTTTAAAACATATTTAAAGGCCGAGAACAAACAGACTGTATCAACCCAACAACTCTGTAAAACCAACCCGTAAACTCTGTAAAACCAACCCGTAAACTCTAGGTTGATGAAGGAAGAATTGGGTACAAGTTTGGTCAATCATCGGTCAACAGTCGAATTTTCACAAATCTTGGCGACCCATGGATTATTGACGGTCACTGTGGATAATTCATGGGTCGCCAAGATTTGTGAAAATTCGATTGTTGACTGATGAATGACCAAATTTTTATCCAATTCTTCCTTGATCAACCTAGAGTTTACAGGTTGGTTTTACAAAGTTGTTGGGTCGATACAGTCCATTTGTTCTCGGCCTTTAAATATGTTTTAAAATTGTTTTGCTAGACTATATTATGTTGTACACTACCGCTGAACATGGCCATTGAACGCTCATAAAAAATGAGCTTTTTTAATATTTCAGTATTTTAATATTTTAAATTAAAATTATTTTTATCTACTATTTAAGTCAATAGAAAAAAATATTTTTTTCATATTTTTAACCTTCCAGCGATAAATAAGAGTTTGCTCTATATTTGCCTAATCTTCTATTTCTTCATATAGTTACATTATATTGCTCTATAATATATTATATGATTCTCATGCTAATACACGGATATAAATTTTGGAAAATGATTGTTACTTACACAAACAACACACCACCACATGGTCACACATCTGGACAAATGTAATGTACTGAAAATTATACAAACTATACTGATCACATGAAAACATCCCTAAACTAATAGATTTAAGTTTTTAATACCATAAATATAAATTTGATACCGAAAAATGTGTCAGATTTGAAATTTTACATTACCAAAATGAAAATTTATTTGAGAAACAGACCATAAAACATATCCAAATAATAATTAAAAAAACAAGTGAACACGCATAGATTAATCATTCAACATGCATTATTATACATCAAAGAAAAATATATAACTTTTAAAAATATTCTACTCATCATCGGAAATTGGCGGATTATAAATTCAATATATATATTCTACTCATCATCGGAAATTGGCAGATTATAAATTCAATATATTTTGGGAGTTTTCAAATATGAAGTCAAATGCAAAAATAATCTTACTCTTTTTTAAAAAATTTATTTGCTCTATTCACCTTAAAATTTCACATTATTTGCGAAAATACCATTATTTTTTATTTTTTTATATTGTAAATGATTATTTTACTCTATCATTCTCATATTCCTCTTTTATTTACAACATTACTATTGTCATCAATATACCAACGACCATGAAGAACCAATTTCAAGCTCAAAAAGCACTTAAAATTGACATCTACATCTTCAAATCACCATTTCTTACACACAAATTATTTCTCTTTCACTTTCTCTCTCATATCATTTCCAAAACCCCACTTTTTGATTTCAAGATTTATAGGCTTATTGGAGCTTAAGTTCATGTTTCTTGTTCAAGAACTAGTGGGTAACTTTCATTAAAATGTTATGTGTACTTGGAGAAGCTCATTTTGAATCTTACCAGAGATAAGAATGATATTTGATTTTTTTAGATCTTTTTCTCAAAGAAGACTTCTAGAGAAGTGGTCAACGCTATGTTATTTTTGCTATTGACTATTTTGTGTGTTTTTGTAGAAGATTTTTAGAGAACTTTTCTTATTTTACCTTCACATGAAGTTTTCGAAGTGTCGCAAATAGTTTGCGTAGGTTAGTTTTTCAATTGACAATAAATAATTTGTGTCAACTGTTATATTATTGCATAACCATATTCTTAACAAAATATTTACAATAAAGACGATAGTTTATGATTACAAGAACTTGAATGAATGAATGAATAAGCATTATTTTTTTTATAGATTGGAGAACAAGTGGATATATTATTTACAATATTATATAGACTATCAAAACAAGAGTCTTCCAACCACAAGAGAAAACTAAAATTGTAAGTGAAATTTGACCGCGATTAGAAGATTTATTTAGAAGTTTCTAATTTTTGGTCAAATTTCACTTAAACTTAAGTTTCCCCTTTAAATTTAATTTCCCGCTTAATTAGTGTGAAGTCTTCTAAGGAGTCATTTGAGAAGTTTGCTTGAGAATTCTGCTCATGAAGTCTGCCGAGAAGGCTTTCGAGAAGTCTGTTATTAAGTTTAATATATAGTATTCAGATATGAGAAAACTACAAATCTAAACACTTTTAAAATTATCTAACCAAAGAAAACAATATTAATAAAGAAAGATATGTTCCTTTTTATAAATAAAGATAAACCAAGAAAAATAAAATTTTAAACTAAAATAATAAAATATCAATCACATTAAGTTGAATCTATGACTTTATTTGGATTTAGCACACAAAAAATAATTGATGAAAAAATAAAATCTTACCATTTCTTTTTCATCAAACTATAAACTCAGATTCAAGAGAATTCAAACAGGATTTGATGGTTACAACAATTAAAGTTTGATTCATATGATTCTAGAAAGATATAAATGTCAAAAAAAAGTGAACATGATCAGGTGGAAAAAAACATTAGGGCTTGATTCATGGAAGTCTGTCCAAAATATATCAATCAATTAAAAAATCAAATGATACCCTTCAAAGAAGGTAGACATTGAGAGAGAGAGAGAGAGAGAGAGAGAGAGAGAGAGAGAGAGAGAGAGAGAGAGAGAGAGAGAGAGAGAGAGAGAGAGAGAGAGAGAGAGAGAGAGAGAGAAGGGATTAGATAAGGCTGAATGTGTGTTCAGATACTTGTTTGAGTAAGAGTCCATGTGTCATATGATCGATACTCCCAAGGTAAAGACTGCACCTTTTTATATGTAAGAATTGAGGTTAGTAGAGGGGCGAGTCAGACAATATTAACTAAGTTGTTGGTAGAATATATTTGGTTGCTAAGATAAGATAGGGTATATATAGTCCTTATAAGGTTAGCATTTATTTCATGTGACTGCAACATAGTAGAGGTGATAGTAGTAAGTTAAAGATTTTGTGAGTCCGTGCGATTTCAAATATTTTTCAGATAGTGATATTGTATGCTTGAGGACAAGCAAAAAGATAAGTTTAGGGAGGTGATATACCATGGATTTTACCACTTTTAAACCATGGTATATGTGCTTTTTAGAGTCTATTATATGTGTTTGGAGTATATTTTAGAGTGTTTCCAGGTTCGGGTATGTTATGGATAACTTTGGAGATTCTGGAGCTTTTTGAGATGCAGAACTACGAAGATGCATCAAAAGTTAGCTATGGATGTAGACCTTTCCACGGTGAGGTTAAGCTCACATCTTGAGAAACGATAGAGCTTTGAGTTAGATTTCCAATGCCATTGGTTTGAGGTCAAACTGAGGCTTAGATCTAAAGTGAGGCCCAATTTACTGAAGAGTGGTACGTCTTTCTCGCGAGAGGAAGCTGTCGAGATTGAGAAGGGGTGTCGATCAACACATACCTCTTGGTGTCGATCGATAGTGATGCTAGAAGACAGACCTGACTTAATTCAAGACCGACTTAAGCCCATAAGTCACCAAAAGCCATTGACCAACTTTTAACCACACTTTTGTGTTTTCTAAGCCTTTTTTGACGGCTACGCTTTCTATAATTTATTCTATTCATTTTCTAAGGGTTGGAGAGAAGATCAATTCTCCTTCAGAGATGTATTGGAACTACTTTGGTTTTATCTTTGATTTTTTTATCTATTATTCAGACTATGCGTTGTATTATTGTTTTCATATCTGAGTAATTCTCTTATTAGGTTTAGAGATTTGATGAGCTTAATGTTAAACTGATAATTTATTAGGTTTGCATAGGGTTTCTTACTAATTTCTACACCAGGGTAACTTGTAATATTATAATCTAGAGTAGTTGAGAAGCACGAAAGTGTGACTGATTATTAGAACCTAAAAGCATAGAATACTTGAGAGGCACGAGAGTGCAATCAATAAACGGAACCCAAACTCTGCTGGATTAGATACCTAGGCACATACGAAAGTTGGTTTAGGGTTTAGTTGAATTTTTTTGATTTGTACATTGATGCTTGTCTAAAGAAGTGTCGATCGACACTCAACCATTGGTATTGATCAACACTCCTCCTGAATTCGCATACGAGAGTTGGAATTATAGGATTTAGACATCTAATTAGCAATTGCATGTGAAAGCTGGATTACTTACTATTTGAATTCAAGTTCTAGAACTGAACCTAATTGTAACACCCGTCTCCTCCTCTCTTGAGAACGGTGTGTTACTGCTGGTAAAATATTGAATTAAACCGATTTATAAAAATATCAAATAGCATATATTAAAATATTTAATAAAATAAAAGCGGGATAAATCATTTTTAAATTGAGAAACATAAATAAAATATACACAAGATAAATCATTTTTTACATTTAATAACCAGAATAATTCATATCGAAAAGTTGTATCAAAACCGAATGAAAACCGATATAAAATACGACGATCCCCAAAACACCAAACCGTCCAGCTATCCGACTACTCGTCAGTCTCACCTGAAAGGGGGAAAAAGATAGAGGGGTGAGTAACAGAGAAGTCACTCAGTGAGGTATGGGATGCTAGACACGCAAACCACTGACTAAGTAATAGAACTCCCACTATGGAAGTTTAGCACTAGCATGATCAAACAAGACACCTATGGCATCACACAGAACAAACAATGCGATGATAGTGCATAACTAGCTCATACACCCCGCATTCTCCTCATACGGATATACATCATCATAATAAGCGTCGATAGCCCAGACATCTCTGGACCCCCGCCCGTAACCATAAGCGTCGAATGCAAACGTCTCTGCACCACGCCCCACTCAAATAAGCGCCGACAGCCCAAACGTCTCTGAGCCCCCGCCCTCCAATATGCGTCGATAGCCCGGATGTCTCCGAACCCCCGCCCTCATAAGCGTTGCTATTCAGCTCTCTCTGAATAGCCGCCCTCATAAGCGTTGCTAATCCAGATCTCTCTGAACAGCCGCCCTCATCACATAGTCCCTACTCATAACTACGTATACGTATATATATATATATATATATATCATCATTTAACATCACTCAATCCATGTCAAGTTGAATCCTCTAGACCCCTAGTTCCGGTTTACATTGAATCCTAACTATCACACAAGACTCGATCCAATCAGACGGAACATGTTTCGAAACTAAACTACGATAGAAAGAATTCTACACTAGTAACGGAATTTACGGAATAGCCCCTCACCTTAGCCAAGACCCGATCGAAAAATGCTTAGGAAATAGATTTGCCTCGTCCAACAAGAAGTGACCTAGAGTTTCATGATAGTGCCTGCGCAAGAAACATATTCAATAAGCTTGCTTGGGGCTTAAGAAATGCATAAAGCTCACTGGATTGACTTCCCTTTGATCACGTTCTATATTATACTCCCTCCAGTACGTAACTACAACGAGACGTCGTCAATGCCTTTGGCAACATCTATTCCTCTGCAACAACAACGTTACGTCTCTGGTGATTGGGTGAACCTCCGGTGACTTGGTTCACGGCTTCAGCGATCGTAGGTGGTGATGGTGAACAAAGGCGGTGGTCTACTGTTGACGGTGGTGATGCAATACCACGGTTCCGATTTGGTATGTAACGTCTCCTCATCCCACACATACCAAATCTCATAACAAAGCCATAATCATGGCTATCCGATGGTGAAGGTTGGTCTCCAAATGACGTGACGTGTCAGGTGGCGCAAGCTTCTCTCCGGCGGTGGACGTCTCTCCGCAACAAGTTGGTGAGCAGCCATGATGAACGATTTCTCCAGTGGTAATCGTTACTGGTTACACCACGCCTTCTTAGGAGTGCACGGCTTGTGACGGAGACGAGAAGATAAGCAACTAGAGAGGGAGAGCAATGGTGATGATGGCCTTTCTTATTATCAAAAGAATAAGCATGAAATATCGTTCATGGTTTGCGGCTATGTTTAATAGTGGAGACGAAGGACCATAGCTTTGTCGGCTAGGTCTTAGGTGGAGGAGATATTTATAATATATACATAAAGCCACGGTTCAGTTATACCAAAGAATGAAACTGAGATAATTTGGTTTAATTACTTTTAGACAACCCGAACCAATTTGAAGGCTGCGCCTCAATTCATGGTATAAGCTTTAGGTTTTTAGGAGATACGCATTAACTTATAAATGCACACACGATTATAATAAATCACTAACGACAAATCTTTAGGTTTTGGTTCAATAATTAAACAAAACCAATTCTATGGTTTGTTATAGTAACCGGGTCGTTACACTAATAATCCCTTAGCATCCTTGATTTGTGTTTTATATCTCTTAATTGATAAATACTTAGATCTAGTGTTTCTTACTTATCGTTTACAACCGTTCTATCTCTTTGCTTTATTTACTGTTTTATTATTATTTTCCTAGCTTGATCTAAAATCGATAGTCAATTGTGTGAGATACAAAGTCTCTGTGAACTCGATCCTCAAGTACTACATCGAACCCCTTATTTGAGAGAGTAGCTTGAAGTTTAATTTAAGCATATCAACCACCTATTCTAAGCGCACGAAAACCACCTCTTAGCCCTCATATCAGCCACCATCATCTCCTTATCCCTCCCATTAACCCTCGAACCCTTCTGCCCACAAGCCCATACATGGCCCATCCTCCCAAACTACCACTTATCCCAAATCCTCCTTGTTCTTAAAGATCATTGGTCAGTTGCAGCAGCTTAGGGCCCAGGGACCCCCTCCATACTTCCCAGCTTCTTCCTCTCTTTCAGTTAGTAGTAACCATGAGAGTAGAACGATAAATGAGATTGTTGCTAATTCAAAGTCAGCTTTGGCTGGCGTGGAAGTGAAGTTATCAGGAGTTAATGTGCTGCTCAAAACAGTGTTCCATAAGATCTCAGGACAGGTTATGAAGATACTTTAAATACAAGAACTATTGCATGAACTAAAAAAACAGAGTATACAAGAGAATATCTCTACAAAGATATTTGTATTTACTAGTATTTTTAAGTGAACTTAAAGTATCTCTTTAAACATAACTCAAACAAGACCAAAACTTTCTTGACTTGTTACTCTAGCCTTACAAGTCCTAAAGTCGAATACAAGACCTTAAAACTTCTCCCCTTAGCCCTTAGTACTTTCCCTCACTTACAAGCTTATGAAACCCATTCTTGTGCTAAGAATACAGTTCTTGTGATGGCCCTAATACATAGATCGTATACGACTATATATATCCTATACCCAAGTCGGCTAACCTATCATATATCCAATATTTACCAAATCCCCATTTATGGTAAGTTCCCTAAAACTCCTACTAAGTCTTTAAGAACTTCCCATCGCGAGATCTCCTTTCTGCAAGGTGAATATATTCAAGCTTGCTCTCCAAGATGTCTTTGTATTAATTCTGACTTGACCACCAATTCATTATTAAAGTCTTATCTCACTTCATCTTGTTCATCTGCATGCATGCTCGCCGACGTAGACTCTGCTACACTCGTTGCTGTACTTGTATCTGAATCAGAATGTCCATCTGATCTTTGCATCTTAACTTTCCCCCTTTTTAGCTTTGGATGCTCCTCAAATACCTGCACAAATCCACTTACAAAAACCAAAAATGTCTCGACACATATATCCTGAATAATACATGCATTAAGAAAATTAAAATAGTTCAAGACATGCGGGTTTAAGAGTTGAGAGAATTACAACACCAAGAAAAATAAAAACCAACATTTTTCTCACTCTCAGTCCCCCAAAAACATAACCCCATGAAGCTCAGTACTTCTCCCCCATAAACTAAGCCCCATGAGTCCCATCTCCAGCTGGTCCTTGCGGATTCTCTACCTCATCTCCCCCTGCTTGAGTGCATACAAAGTTAAAAATTCAAAAATCTAAACTAATATTAACTAGATAGAAGACTTACTCGGATTCATCATTCGAGCTATCTATGACACTACATTTGTCAGAGTTTCGATCGCTACTCCAATATGTCAAATTGAAATTGAAGTCTCTTCAATTAAGATTTTGGCTTCCTCAGCATGGATTGGTTCTCGTGTATATCCAATTGTTCCAAGATGAATGATCTGAAAATTGCATGCTGGTTTTGGTACTTTCGATGGTCCAGATGGCTTGGAGCGAGTAGCGCTTGGTGGAGGTCCAAACTAAGGGGCACTTGATGTTGACACAGATTTCCCTTTATTTTTAGCATTTCTCTGAGCTTCCTCTGCAACTTCTCTTGCAGCTTCTCGTTCTTCCTCCTAATTGTTGAGGTAGTCTGCACCAAGATGAGGGTCCTTCTTGTAGTGGATCACAGATATGAGCTTCTCCCTCGGCTTACTCACCAACTGATGTTGACTTTAAAGAACAACGTAAATGGTAGAGTGAATATGAGACACCTTGTGTCTTTCTTGCCTCCTTCCTTTTGAAGAAATCCAAGATTCATAACTTGGGAATAGATCATCTCTCCTACATCAACTCGGATCCCATGAAACATTTTGTAGATGAGTCGTGCCCTATCAACTGATACCACCTTCTTATGTGACGAAGGAACCCAATTGTATGCTGATATGATCACTAGAACAACCTTGCATAGAGACACAGGTCATGTAGTTAGGTTCTTCCACCATGTGTTCCCTTTGTCAGAAAGTCTGCCAGCTCCTCACTTGAGAGTGCATCGAATGTCTCATCTGCTTCTAGCTCATCCTTTATCAATGTCTCAAGCTTGAGATACTCGTCGATTACAGTTAGGAGAACTCGAACTTTTGACCCCTTACCAAAACTTCCAATCTTTCTTTGGAAGATCTGGTCATCTCACCAGGGAGTTTTGCATAAAACTCCTTAACAACCTCTCGGATATACCCTCCTAAGCCCGTGACAGTTTTCTCAAGATGACCCTTTTTGATTATTTCCAGATAACCCCAAATGTCCTCAATCTCTAAGTCTACCGATCTCCCAGGTATGATTTCTCGAGAGGAGAAACTTTCAAACCTTTGTTTGGCCAAGAGTTCAACGTTTGGAGACCTGCGAGTGGTCTTTGCAGTTGAACCTCTTGCTGGAGTTGATGCAGTAGGAGTCTGAGTCATCACCTCTGTTGCAGTCGACTTTCTTGTTGTCTTCATCTTGGGATTGTTCCTCTGTATTGAAGGTATCAGCTTTCTCTTCTTCCCCTTGGCTATCTTCCTGAGATCTACCAGAAGCTCCACATCTTCACTTCAATTTATTTTACCTCATTCGACTATGTCTTCTCTGAGTCACCTTCTGCATCAGAGCAATCACTAGAAGACACGTCTATCTCCTTTCCTTGGGTTTTTCTGATCGACTCACTTTGATCTCCAGTTTCACCAACATCTTCTAAAAACATCTTAGAGGTCTGATAATGGGCGTCATCTCAATCAAACTTCTCTTCTGCTTCTTGCTTTTCTTCCACCTCGACTTCCTCTAGATTTGTCTCAGCATCTTATTCAGAGTTCATTTTCTCAGTCGTGGTGGTGAGCCTTTCAGATCTGGGTTCATGAGATGTGATGCTGCCTTGTGAAGTTTTCTGCTCTTCTTCTTCATCGGAGTAGTCGAACAAACTCAACCGTGGTGGAGATGCGACGACTTGCTTCTTGGTTGATGTGAAAGGCTTTTTCACTTTTCGTCATTCATTCTTGAGAGAGAGAGAGAGAGAGAGAGAGAGAGAGAGAGAGAGAGAGAGAGAGAGAGAGAGAGAGAGAGAGAGAGAGAGAGAGAGAGAGAGAGAGAGAGAGAGAGAGAGAGAGAGAGAGAGAGAGAGAGAGTTTTCTTGCTTTGGGAAGCTTTTTAATTTTGGAGAGCAACGAGATTTTAGAGATAGATGTGTGGGATTCTAGGATTTATCAAGGGGTGTTGATTTATTTTCAGGCGCTCCACCCCACGATTTCCTAGATATTCGCCATATCTCCCATTTTCTCATAAATGGAAGTTTTTCAAATTTAAAATTTGAAATCTTCCATTTAATCCCACACGATCTCTCTTCCTTTTCCTTCGTCTTGTCAAATCTTTTTTTGCTTTGACTTAATTGGACCGAATCTCCATGTGATGTTGTGACACTTGATGGCATATGTTCTTAGCTTACTCAAGGACTTATGCTGACATATACAATCACATCAGAAAACTGTAAGTACTCAGAACAGGCAAGGAATGAGAGAATATGTGTCACATATATATATATATGTAATATGAATATTTAATTTTACCTCTTCCGTTTCAACTGTTCATTTTGTGGTCCAGGGATTGACATAGCTTCTACCACAGTCGCACATTTTTCTCTTTTAGATCATCATCTGGTTATCAGGTCTTTTTGTGTCTAGCTTTCACACGAATATGCCTTTATCATGCTCTGACACAGTTTTCAACTTTTATCCGTCATGAGGATGCTTTGAGGGCTTTGATTTCTTTTCTTCTTTTTCTTTTTCTTCTCTTACTCGTACCCCCTTTTTGATGTTAGGGTACAAGGATTTTCCTTTTTTTTTGTTTGTTTCTTCCTCAATGAGAAACCTATACCTTTTGGAACATGACGACATATTGGGCAGCTCTTTTCCACTTCGACTTTCTGATGCAAGACAAAATCTGAACTCTATGTGCTTAGTCCTCGAGTGTTATACTAGATTTTTCAAAATGTCAATTGCACTCTTGTTGTCACAATAGACCACAAACGATCATGAGTCCAATCCATAGCTTGCAGACATCTGTTTCATTTACATGAGCTGTGTACAACAACTCCCATCGTAATATACTCTGCCTTTGTTGTAGATGTGGACATAGAATTCTATTTATTACTCAGCCATGCAATTATATTATTTCTGAGAAGGAAACAACCTCCACTTGTACTTTTCCGATCATTCAGACTCCCGACCAGTCTGAACCACAACATCCAACAAAATTTACGTTTGACCCTTTAGAATAATATACACCTAGGTTAATAGTTCCTTTGACATATCGAATGAACCTCTTTGCTGCTTTTAGATGAGACTTCTTTGGTTTTTCCTGATATCTTGCACATATCCCAACACTTAAGATCAGATATGGTCGACTTGTTGTTAAGAAGAGTAAACTTCCAATTGTTCCTCAATACTACTTTGTGTCAACAGGTTCACCATCTTTATCCTTGGAAATCTTGTTTGACGTACTCATGGGAGTTTTTGCTTCTTTGCAGTGATCTAGATTGAACTTCTTTACGAGAGATCTTGCATATGTACTTTGAGAAATGAACACTCCATCAGTGGTTTGTTGTATCTGCAATCCCAAAAAGTACTTAAGCTCCTCCACCATTCTCATTTCAAACTCCTGAGTCATTTCTTGAATAAATGCATCCACCAATGGCTTTGATGTTCCTCCAAACATGATGTCATCCACATAGATTTAAACCAAAAGTATTCCACTCTCATGATGTAGAACAAACAATGTCTTTTCTACACTTCCTCTGACATATCCCTTGTTGACTAGAAAGCTTTTTAATCTCTCATACCAAGCATGAGGTGTCTGCTTCAAGCCATACAGTGGTTTGTTCAGCTTGTACACGTACTCAGAGTTGGTAGCATCTTCAAACCCTTTAGGCTGATGCAAAGAAAGCGCTCTTGACATCCATATGATATACAGTAAAGTTTACGATGCACGTTATTTCAACGAACAGCCTGATGGACTCGATTCTTGCTACTAGAGTAAAGGTTTTTTCAAATTCGACCCCTTAAATTTTTGAGTAACCCTGAGCCACCAACCTGGCCTTTTTTTCTGACCACACCCCCATTCTCATATATCTTGTTCTTAAAGATCCAATTGGTTCCAACAATGTTTCCAAGACTAGTCTTTCCACTAACTCCCACATGTTGTTTCTGATAAACTGCTCTAGTTCTTCTTTCATAGCATGAATCCAGAATTCATCAGCAAGTGCTTCAGTGTGATCTCTTGGTTAAATATTTGATACAAAACATGCAGACTGAACCATTTATCTGAAGTTGATCTTCACACCCCATGTTCTTCTTCCTTTATCAATTTTCCCAATGATATCACCAGCTGAGTGATTTATGTGAATGCTTTGTGTTATACTATGTTCTTCATTTGTTGACTCAAGCGATGCTTCAGCTTCAGTTGCTGATTCTACACGTGTATCAAGTGGTTCAGTGGTCTCTTCTTTACGATCTTCTTCCTAATGAACAACAGTTGAGTCATCAAACAAAATATTTACTGACTCCATGATCATGAGAGATCTAGTGTTATACACTCTGAATGCTAAGCTACTCCCTAAGTATCCCAAGAACATGCCTTCATCATTTCTTGCATCATAATTTCCGAGATGATCTTTGTCGTTCAGTATGTAACACTTGCATCCTAACACATGAAAGTAGCTCATACTCGGTGTTCTTCCTTTCCATAGCTCATATGGTGTCTTTGTTGTTCCTTTCTTAACATTTACGGTTGATGATGTACCATGCAGTGTGATATAGCATATTTATTACCAGTTTTAGGCCATGTTATAGGCTCTATTTAGGGTTTATTATGTGTGTCTAGACTATGTTTTAAGGTCTTTACAGGTCCATGTATGTTTTGGAGATATATAAAGATACTTGGAGCTTTTAGAGCATTTAGAGGAGAATAATTCGTAACTAATCATTGGGAGAGTCGAAGTACAAAAAATTCATCGATCGACGACACAACCTTGGCGTCGACCGATGTTACATGACCAATATCGATCGATGCTGCACACTTGCCATCGATCGATAATCAATTCACAGACAACTGATTTCAAGCCGAAGTTGGAGACAATACACAAAATTATGAGATTACCCCTAGACAAGTTTTGACCTAGATTTTAGGGTTTTATATTTATACTTTATGTATGACAACTAAAGAGAGAGGGAGAAAAAGAGAGAGTTCCAGAGAGTTTAGTTTTCTATTATATTTTTAGAGTTTTTAGGGGAGAAGATTCATAACTCCTTAGGGAGATTTGTATTGGAACCCCAATATTTTATCTATGCATTATATTGAGACTATTATTCTTACTTTAATTATGTTTGAGTAGTTATCAACTAAATTTAGGGTTGAATGATAGTAATCATGGATTAGCCCAAAATTAGGATTGCTAGGTTAAGTTAATATCCATCAATTGAGTTTTGCTTAAGGCTTGCATTCTAGAGTAGCTAACTAGGATCTCGAAAGTATGACATGGACGACTACGAAGTAGGTTCTGTGCCAGAATAGACTCCATTGAACTAGGTTGTTAGGCGCATGCAAGAGCTGGTCTAATTAGCTTGGTGAACATATCAAATCTCTTTCACACTTCCTTCTCATTTCACCGTCGATCGACATCAGGACTTAGCCATCAATCAATGGTCTTTCCTTTTGCTCGCATACGAGAGTTGGAGTTAAAAGGGTCAGAATAGTTAATATTTGAGTTCTAGAATATTTACATTTCTGTGCTTCCTATTCGCTATAATCCATTAAGCTTGAAACCCTATATCTAGCATATTTACATTTGCATCTAGTTACTCTATTATCATATTTCCATATTTATATTATTAGCATATTTCCATATTGCATCATACTTTCCAATAAGAAATATTTCCTTAAACTGACTACTTATTACCAATATATATAATCACATAGCTTAGTCTTTAGAAATAAGAAATCTATTGTGTGTCATTGCTCTCTGTGGATTCGATCCTTAAGTACTACACATGATCTCTCTTGGCAAGAGTATTGTTTTGTGTGATAGGATTAAGTGTTAGTTTGATAGTTAGTTGTTTAGGATATTTATACCCTGTTAAAACAGTAAACACACCGCATGTCACAGTGTTGATTGCCTCTGCCCAAAACCGAGTTGGCTAATCGTTTTTGTGCATCATCGTGCTTTCCATCTTATGAAGGGTCTGAATCTTCCTCTCTATTACACAATTTTTCTGTGGAGTCCTAGGTGCAGAAAACGGATGCCTTATGTCGTGTTGTTCACAAAAAATGCACATGCCTTCATTTTGGAACTCTCCCCCATGATCACTGCTAATTTGCTTCAACTTCTTCTTGTTATCTGTGACTTGAAGTACCCATATCTTGAAGCTTTCCAGTGTATCAGACTTTCTCGAATGAATCTGACCCAAATAAATCGTGAGAAGTCATCAACTAATAGCAAGTCATACATCTTTTGAGTTCAGTTTGCATTGGCCCCATCAAATCCATGTGTATCAAATCAAGTAACTCCTTGGATTTAATATCCTGAATTGCGTTGTGATGTACTTTGACTTGATTCCCTTTTTTTCATGGCCCACACACTATATTCCTTGTTTCTTCCAACTGAGGAACACCTCTAGCCATCCCTTTGTTTACTAGGTCAGTCATATGTCTGGTGTCATGTGTCCCAGTCTTTGATGCCACTGATTTATCTCATCGTGTGCAATGAAACACTGATGTGTCTTATGCCATATGTAGCAGTTATTCCATGATCTTAAACCATGTAGAATTGTATTGTTTTCTCCATCATATGCCTAACAATCCTTGTTGGTGAATTGCACCATCAAATCCCTCGTCACACAACTGACTAATGTTGTTCAGGTTTGCCTTCAGGCCCTCCGCGAAATACACATTATTTAGCGGTGGTCTTGAGTTGTCGTCTTCTTCTTCCTTTGCAGAATCTTGTGACACTAGAGCACTTCCCTTTCCTTTCTTCCCTCCATTTAGTTCCATCTCATGAGCTCGGAGAATTCCAACCACTTCATCAAATCCAATCTAATCAGTGTTGAGTGAGACCGACGTAGCAACTTTGTAGGCAGTGTACTTACAGGAAGACACCTCTGGAATTTTTTCACCAACTTCTTTTCCTTGAGCCTTTTCCCAAGAGTTAAGGACTCCTGAGCTATTCCACTGACTGTGAACTGAATTCCTCAATCGACTCATGTCCCGCTCTCTTCAGGTTTTCAAACTTAGACGCGATATAGATTAACTGTGAGCTTTCACCTTTGAGGTTCCTTCAAAGTGAGTTTGCAGAATCTCCCATGCTTCTTTAGCTGTCTCATATCCTTGAATCAGTTCGAAATGCTTCTTGGTAACACTTGCATATATGGCAGACAGTGCTCTTGAGTTGAACTTTGCCAGCTTCAGTTTCGTTTCAGTCCAATCTTCATTTCATTTGTTGGATTCAGTGTCATCTTCATCTTTGACCTTTGGCTCGATCCACCAAGTCATGACGGACTTCCATGCCATGGCATCAATGCCTCGGATGATGGATCTAATCCTTGACTTCCACAGTCCATAGTTAGACACATTCAGAATCATCCTAACGCGTGACACTAATTCATGATAGTTCTCCATTTCTTCCGCAGGATCTCACATGTTATATAATCGAGCGGGTGACCACTCTGATATCAATTGTAAATGCAAGAACTATGGCACGAACTAAAGCACATAGTACACTAGGAAATATCTCTGCAAAGATATGTGTATTTACTAGTATTTTTTTAAGTAAACTTACAAGTATCTCTTTAAACAAAACTCGAACAAGACCAAGACCTTCTTGACTTGTTACTCTAGCCTCACACATCCTAAAGTTAAATATAAGACCTTATAACCTCTCCCTTTAGCCCTTAGTACTCTTACTCGCTTACAAGCTTATGAAACCCACTCTTATGCTAAGAATACAGTTATGGTGACGACCCTAATACGTATGTCGTATATGACTATATATACCCTATAGCCAAGTCGGCTAACCTAGCCATCTACCCAATATATACCAAATTCCCATTTATGGTAAGTTCCTTAAAAGTTCCTACTAAATCTTTAAGAACTTTCCATCGTGAGATCTCCCTTCTCTAAGGTGAATCTTTTCAAACTTGCTCTCCAAGATGTCTTCGTATTAACTCTTACTTGACCACTAGTTCATTCTTCAAGTCTTGTTTTTCACTTCATTTTGTTCTTCTTCATGCATGCTCGCTGACGTAGACTTTGCTACACTCGTTGTTGTACTTGCGTCTGAATCAGAATGTCCCCACCTGATCTTTGCATCTTCAGATACTCGCTGCTCTTGAGGATTTGGCTCTCGAGATTCTTCAGGTTAACATTAACACCGTCGAAGAAACCATGCTTCATTTTTTCACCATAAAGGTACGTACGAATAATTATCCTAACCAAGTTTCACTAATTTTTTTGTTATTTTGTGACGAGTCTAATATCTGGTGCACGGTGTGAAATGGTATGGTATCTATATTATTAAAAATGAAGTACTTTTTGGTAATGTTTGGAAACATTGATAACATTATGATTGAGAATTGTTTGGACACAGGGATAGCAGTATATAAAAAATACTTCTTTTTATTTACAAATTTAGCATTTGCATTTATAATAAATTAAGTACTTCATTTTTGTCTATCTTTTTTTATTTACAGATATTGACACTGCATTTAAAATAAATTTAAATTAAATAATTACAATTCTAAATTTTATTTAACTAAATCAATATTCATTTTGACCATTAATTTTCTTAGCATGTTTTTCATTGTAAAATAAAATTAATAAAAAACAACATGTTAATATATGGATAGTAAAATTATATCAAATTGCATCAAGTTATAAATTTTTGATATAATATTATGTACAAATAAAAAAATATTATCAAACATCTATATTATAATATAATATATTATACTCTATATGTAAATTTCAAAGCATAATAACTATACATGAGATTTTTTATAAAACTAGCGGTTTGTGAGTTTACGTTCAAGTTAAAACAAACACCTGCGCGGGGGTGCGGATCAAATTCTAGTCTATATTATTAAAACTGAAGTGTCTTTTGGTATTGTTTGGAAACATGGATAACACTATGATTGGGAATTTTTTGGACACATGGATATCAATACAAAAAAAATACTTCTTTTTATTTACAAATTTAGCCTTTGCATTTACATAAATTAAGTACTTCACTTTTGTATATCTTTTTTTTATTTACAGATTTTGACACTGCATGTAAAATCTATATTATTAAAACTAAAGTACATTTTGGTACAGTTTGAAAACATGGATAACACTATGATTGAGAATTGTTTGGACACATGGATAACAATATAAAAAAATACTTATTTTTATTTATAATTTTAGCCTTTGCATTTACAATAAATTAAGTAATTCATTTTTGTATATATTTTTTATTTACAAATACTGGCACTGTATTTAAAATAAATTTAAATTAAATAATTTAAATTCTAAAGTTTATCTAAATAAATCGATATTCATATATTGACCATTAAATTTTTTTAGCATGTTGTTTCATTGTAAAATAAAATTAATAAAAAACAACATGTTAATATATGGATAGTACAATTACATCAAATTACATCAAGTTATAAATTTTTAATATAATATTATGTACAAATAAAAAACTATTATCAAACATCTATATTATAATATAATATACTATACTCTATATGTAAATTTCAAAACATAATAACTACACATGATTTTTTTTATAAAACTAGCGGTTTATGAGTTTACGTTCAATATAAGTTAAAACAAACACCCGCGTCTTGTTGTTATTAATACTAATTCATTCAGTCACATAACTTCATACACAGTTTATAGAAATAAAGAAAATCAGTGTAAGAAAATTCTTACCTACATTGTGTATACACATAATTAAATGGTAGGATATTGTTATAAATTTGTCAGAATTCAGATTTCTCACAAGCATACAAATAGCTAGACCGTTCTGTGTTTTATATATATTTACTTACAATCTTAGTAATATACTAAGTGGTTGCCCGCGAATTTGTGGATACAAATAATTTTAAAATTTTCATATAATATAATACTTATTATGATTTTGACACATTATAATATATTTTTTATTTATTAAAACGAATGTGAATTTTATTTCTTATATATATTCTAAATAAAAATATATATAAGTTGTTTAGATATTATTTTATAATTTTAAGAATGTAATATATTTTTTTAGTATTTTATTAAATATTTTATCAACAATGATAGAAACAATAATTAATTTATGATCTAAATGTCATTTCCGAATAAATGCCATATACAATTTTGATTTCTAAATTTCATTCAATCAATATTACATTACGTTTATACATCCAATAATATTTTCTAAAACATCATATATACACTATAAAACAGATACATGATAATAGTTGTTGAAATCACAAAATAATTGAATTGGCTAATATGGCTAAGATTAATTCACGATGTCAATGATTTAATGCCAAACATGCAATATTTTGATATAAAAACCAACAATTTTGCGTAGTAGAAATTTTAAAAACATGATGAACAATTTTCAATTAAATGATTCACATAAATGAAAACAGTAGACACACCACATATATATAACTGATATGGGTTGTAAGTAAAGTATAAATGATTATTCATATTTTTATATCATTAATCTTAAGGTACACAAATAACAAAATGATTAGATACTAATTTTATTTTACTTTCAATATAATTTTGTATATTATTATCTATATAATACATAAGTAATAAAATTATTAACCAGTAAATTTATTTTTTTAATATTATCTATAAATTATGCAAGACAAAGTTTTTAAATCTCTCTTTTCTTAAAAAAAAATATTTTATTAAATGAACAAGATTATTTATGACACAAATTCCAGCATTGATGACATAATTTAATTAAATTCATATTTGTGATAACAATTTATTGTTAAGTATGATTTGTTTGGCTATTGATGTAAGATAATTATTGATTTAGTTTTTTAAATTGAATTAAATAGATCAAAAATAAATAACCATCAACCAATCAAATTAAAATAGTTAATTGAAAAGATATAAACATAACATAATTAAGAAGATTCTAACCAGTAATTATATTTTTATTATTATCTGTAAATTGTGCAAGGGAAATTTGTAAATTTCTTTTTTTTTCTTAAAACATTTATTTATTTATTAAATGAACACGATTATTTATGAGAAAAATCCGAACATTGATGACACGATTTCCTTATATGTAAATTTTTGATAAATATTATTGGTAAGTATGATTTGTTTGGTTATCGATGTAATTTAGTTATTGATTTTTTTGAACGGGATAAAATAAATAAAAATAAATAATAGAAATACCCTAAGATACATCTAACAAAAATTTGTTAGCAAAATAGTCTTCAAGAAAAAAAATGACCAAAATATAATTTATTAAAGGGTGTAAATATATATTTATACCTCTTGGGTTAACTAATCTAGACTTATTGTTAGAGTTATATGATGAGTTTTGGAGGTGAAATTTAAAATTAACATAAGAAAAAATTTAAAAAATAAAATTTTCAAACTAAAAAATCTATTTTTTTTTTTTTAGGTCTATTTTGTGATAAGAACTTATAATATATATTTACCCAATAAATAATCATCAACCAACTAAAATAATTAATTAGAGAGATTTCCTATGAGTGACACGTAAAGTATTCCTAAAATATAATTACACTTATTCCCATGTCTTTTTTTTTCTATCCATAGTTTGTTACAAAATTCATTCGTTATATTACATTCTATGTCAACGTTAAAGAATATCGTATTTCAAGCTGATATGACTAGTTCTTTTTTTCTTTGATATTGCTTGTTTTGCTATTGATTAGTTTATACATCAGGGAAGAGAGAATAGTTTCGGCTTTAGATAAATGTTATGATATTGCCATGATCTAAAGCTCACGCACCTGTGTTTTGCCGACGATCTTTTGGTATTTGCAGATGGGAAAACACAATCTATGGAAGGCATTCTAAAAGTCTTTAAACGATTTGAAGAGATCTCTGGACTGACGATAAGCTTAGAAAAGTCTACGCTCTATTTAGCCGGTGTAACTGACATGGATCGGGAAGCTCTTCTCAATCACACTCCGCTTGTGTGTGGTTCCTTACCAGTACGCTACTTGGGCTTGCCGCTCATGTCTAAGCGTATGTCATCCACCGATTACTCCCCATTGATTGAGCGTATTCGGAAAAGAATTACCTCATGGACAGCTAGACAACTATCTTTTGCAGGACGGTTACAACTTATAAATACGGTCATTCACAGTCTGACAAACTTCTGGATGTCTGTATATAGGCTCCCCAAGCAGTGTATTAAGGAAATAGATCAACTTTGCTCTTCATTCCTATGGTCGGGCCCATCTCTGAACTCCAAAAAGGCGAAAGTATCATGGTCTGAGGTCTGCAAACCAAAAGAAGAAGGAGGTTTGGGAGTAAGGTCGCTAGAAGAGACGAACAAAGTCTGTTGTCTGAAACTCATTTGGAGAGTTCTTTCTGCGGACTCGCTCTGGGTTAAATGGGTGGATCGCTATTTGATCAGAAAGGGATCGTTCTGGCAAGTTAATGAAAAGAGTATGTTGGGGTCCTGGATTTGGAAGAAGATTTTAAAATACAGGAACTTAGCTAGCTCACTATCTCGGGTTGAAGTAAAAAGTGGAGCAAATGTTTCTTTCTGGTTCGATGTGTGGACGCCATTGGGAAGGCTTATAGATATCACTGGAGTGCGTGGTTATATAGATCTTGGCATCAACAAGACAACAACAGTGGAGTATGCTGTGCAAGCTTATCGAAGTCGTCGCCATCGTGTAGCACATTTACTTGATATTGAGAAAGAAATACTCAAGATTAGACTGCAAGGTTTATCTTCAGAGAATGATATCAGGATGTGGAAAGGAGTGGGAGAATCTTATATACCACAGTTTAGTTCACATCAGACATGGAAACTGACAAGGACTCAATCTCAGCAAGTTAATTGGTATAGAGCTGTTTGGTTCACGGGAGCGACTCCAAAGTTCTCAGTGATTACTTGGATAACTGTTCATGACCGATTAGCTACCGGGGAAAGAATTCAAAAGTGGAGTCCTAATAGTGATGCTACATGCGTTTTGTGTCAGGCTCACATTGAAACTCGAGATCATCTCTTCTTCAGTTGTCAGTATTCTCAGCAAATATGGATGGGACTTACGAAAAATTTGCTTCGTACTAGATTCTCCACGAACTGGAACGACATCTTGGATTTGTTAGCAAATAATGGAGAGAATGGCAATGTCATGTTTCTTCTGAGATATGTTTTTCAAATCTCCATTCACACAATTTGGAGGGAGAGAAATGGGAGAAAGCATGGAGAAAGGCCTAAGACATCTGCAGCTCTATCGAAGTTTATAGACAAAGGAGTTCGGAACCGAATTACATCGTTACACATGGTTGGAAGTGGAAGATTCGCCACTGCAATGCAAGCGTGGTTTGCAAGCCGGGAGTAGACACTGGGAGTTTCTTTGATCTTTTGATTATAATTCAGCTTTTGTAGTTTTCTTAATTCAGTTTAAGAAACAGAGTCACACAAGTTGTACAAAGGTTTTTGATATGAATAATTTAACATTCTTTCAAAAAAAAAAATGTTATGATATTGAATGTCAACTACAATGATATATATATATATATATCACTTTTTTTCTCTTGTGATATATTGGAATTGAGTGCCAACTAAGTGCAGAAGAATTGGCTCAAAGAATTCAGCAAACATTCTGCTAATAAAAGAAGGATTATACATCTTTAATATAAACTCTAACCAGAGATCAGTACGTACTCACTTTCTCTCCTCACCATCCTTTTAATTATCTGCAAATCTTTCTACAAATATATGGAGTCATTTTGAATAATATTGTTATTTAAGATTTGAACAAATATTATAAAGTATAACCAACATAAATCTGTCACATGTTTTTCTCTCTGTAAGCTTGGAGTGAGGTAACACTATTCCTACCATGTAACTCTATGCTTTATTATATCGAGCATTGTGGCTATAATCGCTTATGAATGAACAACAGTGTTGTGTATGTGTTTCTCGTGGATTTTCCTTGATCTTTTTCTTCTTTGTCAGTATCGGGTATTCCTTAACGAACCAAACGAATTTGACAGCATTTCGTGTTCAGTGTAACTCAAAAGTAGAGATAAACATAATATACTTCCAAATGTCATCGAGGCGATGATCTTGGTGAGCTCGAGCTCGGATTCACCAACTGGCTCAAGCGTGCCTCCTACATCCAAGCGAGCTCGAACTGACGGATTTGAGTCGTTGATACCAGCAATTGGATAATTCGACAGTGTTTTATTATGCCTGCTGGAGGTTCATTTATGATAAGGATGGCTCGATAACCGAGGATCCGGATAGTCTTGCACTCCTAGCCTGTGTATGTGATCCAGGGAGTGCATTCGACATGCCTTGGCCAATATGAACGAACGGGCTGCCGAAACAAGATGGCTGTGGCCAACGCAAATGTATTTTCTTAGTTTGTGTTCCCTTCTTTTGTTCGGCCTTAATTTCTTTGTGAATATCATTAATAAAAAAAATCCTTTGGCAGGCCATGGAGGCGAGCAATGAGGTAGCGGCTGTGAAGAAGCGTCGTCTTGCGGATACACCGGGTGAGGAAGCATTCTTGGGTGGAAGGCACAAAATTCATAAGCTAAGGTATGATTTGAGGCCTCTAAAATCAAATATCAAGAGAGAGTTGCCAAGCGCGAGGCTGAGAGGGTAAATTGGACAGCAATCAAGCTTGAAAGTTCTCTTGCTGTTCAGGAGGTCTCTGCTTTGAAGGAGAAGAGTAGGAAGTTGTTTTCTTATTATGAGAGAGTGATATACTCAAATTTATCATAAGAGCAACTCTTCAATTTCTGAGGTCAGTTGCAGTATTTAGAAATCGAACCCACAAATACTATGATTATAGAATAAACTATCAGTTTCAGATTAAGTTAGATGAAAAGTACGAAAGCAGTAGATCAAATAGCTTGTGAAATAATTAGAAAAAAAAACACTAGATCTAGAGAAATCAATCATACAATTCATAATTGAATCAATAAATGCTAAGGTTTTATTACAAACAATTCTACAACTAAATCACAACAGTAAACCAATCAGCTCTCGCTACAGAAATTGTCAAATGTCTAATCATAAATACCAACTCTCATTGTGAATTCAAACAATTCAGACAAGCATTAATCCGTATTTGATTTGTTCACTAAATCCCTAAACCAACTATCGTTGCGAATAAGTATTTAACTCAACATGTTCATTTCAGGAAATCAATCACCTTGTTCGTGTCTACCAACTATCCTAAGATCAAGTTTCTAGTTAATTACTCCAAAGCAAGAAATAATAGCAATCCTGATGCAATAATTAAGTAGATCACCCTAGCAATTCAATCAATTAGCAGTTCGTCGTAGACCTTAGAAAGTCTTTAAATCTAACAAGATGTTTACTTAGGTATTATCAATGAAAACATAAAAAACTGAATAAATTGCATAGATAAAATACTAAAAATTGGAGTTCAAAGAAAACTATGAAGCGTTCAAGCCCAGTCGGAATAACTGCTTGACCACTTCTCCTTTCGAAGATACGAGCTGGATTCCTATTCTAGAGACTTGATGTGGGTACAATAACTCGCAAATAAAATCTTAAACCCGTATTTGCCCCACAAAATTTCCAAGTATTCTGCGAGACCCGCGGATAGTGTTGCTTATATTAAAAATAATTCTTTAGTAATATATTAGTTATTTTAAAGATATATATATATATATATATATATATATATATATATATATATATATATATATAAATATTTGGTATACTTTTTACAAAATTTTATTGTTTTTTACTTTAAATAAAAAAAATTACATATTTTTGGGTAATCAACAATTCAAATTCATCTGATCCGCACCCATTTTGCTTAAAGTAAGTTCAGCCCGCACATACGCTTTGTAATTCAAAGTTTTAGATCGGTCGATCGGCACTTGTTCCATGGCGAGTTAAACATGCTTAAGTTATAACCCGAAAATAATGACTCAAAGGGGGGGGGGAATTTTTTCTCCAAATCTAGTTGTAGTTGTTATCACCAAAATTAGTAAATAAATCACTATTTAGGAGTACTGATCGATACTGATGTAACAAATCATCATTTACTGAATGAAAGAGAATGATTTCTTGCTCTTTAATTTGTATTCACACGAGATAGCATCTTTTTACAACAATAACTAAAAACTAAAACTTAGCCGATTCGGATAGCCAAACCGGAGGTACGTAATCGACATATATAATAGCAGAAGGATAACTCTCAGCACTATGTGCAAGCTTGTCCGCCATTGTATTTTGTGCCTTGGTATATGCCTGATCTTGAATTTAGGGAAGAAAATCTTATTGCGTTGAAATTCTTCCATAGGGTTAGAGAAACCTGGTCATTCTTTAGATGCTGATACCATCTTCACTAATTGAGAATAGTTTGTTGCAAAAACTACCTCAGGAATCTGAAGAGTCTTCATGCACTCATAACCCAAATAAGAGCTTCATATTTTGTATGTAAACGTGATAAGATTCTTCGGAGATTCATTGCTCCCATCATCTTGTCTTCTAAGCCAATGTTTTAAGGAACCACCCCTGGCAAGTAAATGAATCTTTTTCTCTCCAGGCCCCATCAACACAGAAAACTCTAGTCTGATCCAATGGATTCACCAAAAGGCAGTGAAACCTTATTTTGTGCTTGTAGATCTGTTAGTTGAGCCTCTGCCCACATGCAAAGCCCCTTCCACTTCCGTTATGCGTAAAAGGTCTTGTGGATTTCTATTCTTATTCTTATGCATCTTATCATTTTATTTTTCCATATATACCACATACTCCAAGGAGAATAACTAAAATCAGAATATTACGGGAGTCTCCAGAAAAAATAATCAACATTTGAACATACCGAAACCGATGGAAAAATTACTCGGTTGGAAGGAATCTTAGATATGGCCCATGTTTGTAACGAAATTTGGCATTCAAATATTACATGGTTAATGGATTCCTTCTCTGTATCACATATACTACACCGTGTGTTACAGTCCATCCCAGGAGACCGTAAATATTTTGTAACGGGTAAACTACCCGATACAATCTGCCATACAAAATGCCTAGGTTTTGGTGAGCAGTTCAGTTTCCATGCATGCGCGAACAGTGGTTTGGTATCTAGGCCGTAAAATTCTAGTGTTTGTTCCTTATCTGTAAATTTTGATTCTATTATATATCCAGACTTAACTTTAAAAATACCCTTTGAAGTAAAATGCCAGCCGTACGAGTCGGTTGATGAAACCGACTAACCACTAAACCTTTATTGATCTTCACATCTTCTGGATGAACATATTCATTAAGAAAATTTGTATTCCAAGATAGGTCGACCGAGTTTATGAGGAGTTCCACCTTTAAGGTTGGACTTAAAAACTGATTTTGATTTTTTGGTATTGCTGGTCTCGGGGGAAGAGCAAAAATCCAAGGATCCTTCTACACTGAGATGGATTTACCCGTCCCCATTCTTTTGATTAGTTTTTTTTTAACTAAAGATCGAGCTGAGCAGATACTTCTCCATCTAAAAGGTGGTGATAAAGATATGTGATGATCCAACGGATTCTTTTTCTGGAAAGATCTTCCTTTGAAGACCTTGAAAACTGGTAATATGGCTTATCGATCACGCGCTAGAATTGTTTTTCCAATAAATTTGTATGAAAATCTTGAACCTCTCGAAAACTCAAACACAAGCCTCCATGTGTTTACAAACTTTATCTCATGACTACCAATGAATACATTTCCTATTGCCACTACTAATCCACTGAAAGTGAGCAGTTGTACTCGTAGGTTTCTTTTTCACTGATTTCGAGAATCTAAAACATGGCACTAAAACTTGTGAGCATCGATAATGCCATTGATTTGATCAGTACCTCTTTTCCCCTTTTTGTGAGAAACTATTTTCTATTTACCCTCTCGTTTACAAATCCGAAAATTGGAATTTTTGGAACCCCCCCCCCCTCCACAACGCTCTCGAATACCCAAGTAGTTTCTGAGTTGATTTTTAATCTCCCCTCGCAAAGAATCTAGGAGCTTAGGACGAAATAGTATTCATGATTTTGTAAAGTTTATTTGTTGTCCCTAGACAGATTCATAATGCTTCAGGATCTTTAAAATCACCCCACATTCTTCCACCGTTGCCTTACAGAAGAATAAAATATCATATGCAAATAGTATTTGAGATATCGGAGGACTACCTCACGCAAATTTTAGCCCTGTCAGCTGTTTTGCCCTTTTCTTATTTCTGTATACTATCAATGAGAGCTTTTGTGCACAAAATAAATAAATAAGGTGACAAGGGATCCCCATTCATCAATCATTGGTGTGGAATAATGTTCCCTTTCGGTTTTCCATTAATAAATACTTCATACTTGACTGATGATATACACGGCATCATTAAATCAAACCAAAACAAAAAAAAAACCATTTTTAGAAACAGTCGCTGCAAGAAGGGCCATTATACTATATCGTATGTCTTATTCATATCCGTTTTAATTACCAAAAAAAATATTCTGACAAGATTTATTATTTCCGAAGCCCGTGAAATATTTCCTGAGCAATAAGAATATTATTTGAAATTAGTCTTCTCGATACAAAGGCTGATTGTGTCCCTGGGACTAATTTGGGTAATAACCCTTTAAACCGCTGCCATAAAACCTTAGAGATAATATTATATCCCACATTACATAGACTAATAGGCCATAATTCTGTCATATGATTTGGTCTGCCCATTTTGAGAATTAAGGAAATATTTATTATATAGAGCCTATCATCAAACACTCACGTACTAAGAAAACCATTAACCATTTTCACCAAATCATCCTTAATAATCAACCAAGATTTTTGATAAAATAAGGCTGTCATTCCATCAGGATCTTTTTTAGGTGCATCATAAAAGTGCAACTCGGACCTCGTCCTCTGTTGCTAGTTCCGTTAACTTGATATTTTAAGAGTTTGTTATCGATTCCGGGATTTCTTGTAGAAATCTATCAAAACAGACGGATTTTATGATTGGAAAAGGTCATCAAAATATATGATTGCCACTTCTTGGACCTTGTCTTTGTAATTTTCCAAATTTCGTTCTTCGTTATAAATACTGGTGATTCTATTTTGAATACGCCTTTTCTTTGTCAAGTCATGATAAAATTTGGTATTCCTATCTCCACAAGTATTGCATTGCGTTCTACTCTTTTCTTCCTCAGTATAATTCCTCATCATGTATGCACCTTTTAGTTTCTGCGAGATCTCTAAAATTTCCTCATTAGATTTTGTCAAATCGTTCTGAGTTTCCTCCAAAACCTTTTAAAGAGTATTTTTTTTTTTCTTTCCATAAAGTGGATTTGCTTTTCTCTAAACTGAGATATTAGGTTTGCAGTTATGAATTTTATCTATTATACCAGTATCATCCCAATACCCCTGGGAAGACCAGCCTCTTGATATTGAATCCATAAGTCCTTCTCCCCCGATCCATTTCTTGTCAAACCGGAATTGCCGTTTGTGTTTAAGAATTTTTTTGTTTGATCGAGACCATAATCGGTATATGATCTGAGCCAATCATACCCAAATATTCTACGAACAAGGAACGGAATATATGCCAATCATTATTTCTTAACGCATGATCTAAACTACATTTAAAAATGTGCGCCCCTCTACGACCACTCCAAAGTAGGGTATTTCCCAAGCTAGGGAACTCCAACAAACCACAATTTTGAATCACAATAGTAAATTGAAGAAAAGTATCTGCATGACGTAAGATTCTACCTTGTTTCTCATGCTTTCCTGTAATTTCATTCAAGTCTCCAGTTATACACCCACGGTTCATCCCGGTTATACATATTCTAGTCATCATCTCCCAGAGTTGATCCCTTAATACATGTATCGGTTCCCCAGATACAAATGAGATGAAAATTCGCTTCCATTTATATATTCTATTCTAATTATTTGAATAAATAACAGTAATATTATAATTGGAGTCATACAAAAGAGTGAGACCTCCACTTTTGCGTCTAGATTCTACAGTATGCAGATGACTATATCCAAAGTGAAATTGAAAATTCTGAATTCCGAAAAGAAATAAACGATGGCTTACGTTTACCCCAAATTTCCCCTAAAAGCTTATAGTCCAATTACTTCAAAGAGCCTGACAATTCCAGCTTAGGATTTTCATTTGTCTTTCTTTTTAGTTCAACTTTTTGAGCAAAGTTTGTAAGTAATATATACAAGATTGTCACACACTCGTGTCACCGATATAGGCCACCACATAATAAGTCGAAAGAAGTAAAAATACCAGTCTTGCACATGACCAGCTAGAGAGGCCCATGACCTCCTCTCTGTATGGTTACATCATTACATGCATCACCACAAGATTTAATTCATAAACTATGGGAGAGAGAAACATCGACTGTTTGCATCGGACATTTATCCTTTAACATGATCACATAGCTCTACTAATCGTATAACTATTTATAAAATCGACTCATATAACGACATAATAAATCCCTGAAACAACCAAATGATCTACTTCATATACACAATGATTATAAGGACCGAGCTTCCGATAGAACCATTAGCTTTTGATGTGATTAAAGGATCTCCAGTCATTTTGAATTTAGATTATCCTTAAGCAAATTTCTTCCTCACTTTTGTTCTGTACAACGAAAAAACATTTCTGTATTTAAAACCCACCATAAACATAAATCGAATAAGATAAAACAGAAAATTAAATTGACATAAAATCCTACGTGATAATTGGAATTCTACACTATCAAAGAAGTGATTAAGAACATCTTTCATAGACCGTAAACATGTAATACTCTATCCCAACTAGTACTCCGGATACCTCATCATAGAAAAACAACCAGACGAGTTAACCATCAGTATAAGTTTAAGTCTACATATAAGTGTCTCAATTGTCTGAAATTGTGTGGAAATATCTCTATCCATCGTCAACCTCAACCAATACCATACATTACAACTTTTCTCTGTACAACCGACATTCTAAGACCCGGAAAACTTCCAAAGCGCAGCAGGTAGATTATTCCCAAGAGGTACTGACTTATAATGGTATTGTCTAAATCTATTCTGCCATAACCGACCATAAGAAAGAAAATGTCTGAAATATCAGAACACCGCATCAAGAAACCGTTGGAACCCTAATAAAAGCATATTATTCAAACTTTGAAACCTGGGTAAACCTTAGTAAACCAAACAGACTAGATAGAGGTACTCTAAGAACATAAGCACCAAGGCTAAACACCAGCCGAAATAAAATTGATAATAAAAATGCAAGCAAAGGATTTCATATAAAAATCCCCCATTATTCATAAATTCAAAAAAAAAAATAGAAACAAATTCCGAAAACAGAGCTCCGCTTACTCCTTGTTGTTTTTTGGCTTGATGACAGCCTTCTTGGCCGGATCAGGCCCCTTATCTCCAGTCCTCACTGGCCCCTTAGCCATGACATTCATACGGGGAAGATTAGGCTCTGGACTAGACGCTTCTTTAAGATTCTTCCAAAAATTACGGATCCCATTTTTGTTGATATCTTATTTGGAACATTTTCTCCGTTCACTTCACGTGGCATTGTAGACAACTCGTTTGATCCGCTTGACTTTCTATTTCAGACAAATCAGATTCTTCCTCCACATTCATAAATTTCACATTACTCCAATCCCTGACTGATTTCTTTGTCCTTTGCTATGTTCTCTGAATCGGAAAGCTCTATTCCTTCCACCGTCATGTGCGCTTCATCCAGAGCGTTATATGGAAACACTGCACCATCACTGGCCATCAACTCCATGGCTCATGGATCTTGGATGGTGGTCATTTACTGAGCCACTACTTCCAGAAACTCTTTCCGTTCCTCACCCTATTGTTCCTCAGCAATGACTCTTCAAACTTTAGAACATTACAAGCCTTTGATGTTTGACTTATTTTCCACAAAATCAGCCGACACATCTTGTAAGGAGCCACGTTGAAAGGCATCTAAAATTAGCATTTGATGATTACTTAGTTGATGACCCTCCTCAGGATTCCTCAACTGTTGAATTCCATGAGAATGTATAGCATACCTTCTATCAAGGTCCTGCGGGGCCAGATAATCTGATTGTCTTCCATTTCTAGAAGATCCTTCTCCATTAAATCTTGGATGCCTCTCCTTAAAGCTTGATAAGAGACTTCCTGTCTGTAGGGACCTACTAAATCCCGACAAATACCATTTCTCTTGTTCACCTCATTTCCTTTCTTGGATATATGTTGATGTCCCTCTCTTCGATCTAAACCTGGCTCCGTTCCATGGGCCACCGCTGCCTTATAGCTTGTAGCATGTGATCCTTATTTTATTTAGCTTCAAAAACCTTGTTCCCTTCTTCCGCTTATATGCTTAAGGTTGGGCATCTAGACTTATCATACATCAAACATAAGCAAGTTTTGCAAAACCCAAAAATTTTCTCATAACGTAGAGAAACCACAATTCCCACTCCCTCCTTGAACTCAGATGTCATGGTGAACACCAGCCACTTGAAACCATATATTTCCACTCTTGCACGTTCTTCATAGAGATTTACCTCACCTTGAACCTGACCAAGAATGTCTCCAATACTTTGGAATGTTTGCTCAGCCCGGAACTGAAGAGAAACATCATGCGCGCAAACCCAGAACGTAATTTTTGATGGATAGTTAACATACAACACTGGTTTCAGAGAATCAAAGACACCTTCTAGTAATCAAAGCGGAAAGGCTCTATTTTAAACACTTCCACAATATCTTCCTCTCTTTCAAAGTCAATTTGAAAGCTTCCCTGGCCTAGATCAACACAAACTACATGTTCATCCACTTGCCAGATTTTGGGCAGCAAGAAGAGAAGAACCTTCATGTCTTGCCTTTGGAGGATTCATGCACCTCCCAATTAAAGTCTTTGCATAGCTAGCAATGATCTCTAAATTTTTGAATCTAGTACATGTTATCTTCAAAAGATCGATACCTTAACATCTCTCTAATATCAATGAAAAATCCAAAATTGAATAGAGAATCATACCGTAGTAACTCTCAAAGATCTCACAGATGGGGAATCCTGGAGACTCACCTTGGTAAGGAAGTGAATCTTCTGAAATCCATGTATTTGTTTACTTCTACTCTCTTTTCATCCTCATAAACTCATTCTTCACCAATTTTCCTAGATACACTGGATAAAAATCCGATTTTCCTTTCCCATATTGAGCCTTTTGTGATCAGAACCGAAATGACCGGACACCCAAATCCTCAAGAAACCACCAATTAAAACCTCCCCATAAAACGAAATGCCAACTTAGAACACATAGATCTGAATAGGAACCACGAGAAACAGTGAGCATTTGCTCATAAACCTAAATCAAGGAAATCAATTTTTTTTTTAAATATTCCCTCAGTTTCATAAACAAAAGATAGATCTATTAGTGTTTTCACAGGTATTAAACAAATATATTAAATCACTATAGTAAATGTATCATTTTCTATAATTTTCAATTTTCAATAATAACTCAATTAAGTCAATTAATTTTCTTGAATTATATAATATTTTCATAGAAAACACAAAAATATATCTTTGTGAAACAAATGCTTTATCCAAAACATCTATCTTAATGGAACGGATGAAGTAGTACGTAGCATTTTTTAACAACAAGAGGCTGTTCGAAACCTATGCAGAGTCCAAACCTGATAACCAACTCGAAGGAACTGAATCAACATAAACCATAGCTGAAGGCATACTCCTAGCACAGCATACCAGCTTGTCGGCCAATATATTTTTTCTCTTGCGATATGTTGGACACGGAAAGTCTAGAAGAAATCCTTACATTTTTACAAAAATTCCTCCATGTGTGTATTGAAGGCTAGCCACTCTGTGGGTGTAGATACCATCTCTACCAATTGAGAACAGTCAGTTGCAAACACCACTTCTGAGATGTGTAGGGTCTTCATCCACTCCATCGCCCAAATCAGAGCTCCACATTATGCATGTAAAGGTGATTTACTCATGCGGATATTCATGGAACCTGTAACATCCCCGATCCTAGATAGGATCGTTGGGATGGACCATGGGACGAGGGAACGAACAAGCCAATTGTAAGACATAAAGGCAAGTCTTCCATGGTCTTATTAAAGGGTTAAGTCCAAGATATGATCGGGAATTAGCCAATAAAACAAGGAAAAATAAGAAAAGAAGCTGGAACGAGCTAAAGAAAGAGTGTAAACGAGCTGGGAAAAGCTTGGGTGAGCTTGGGTGAGCTTGGGTGGGCTTGGGTGAGCTGGACGAAGCTGGACAGAGCTTGGGGAAAGATGGACCAAGCTTAGGCTGATTTCAGTAAAGCTAAGTCAGCTAGTAGACCCAGCTCAGTCAGCTGAACCAACTGCCGGAAGCTCAACTCAGCTCATTGGAGTGTTCAACAGTTGAGCCAGCTGGTTGGTTCGTGACGGTTATCAGATCGAAGGTCGGATCAGTTGTGGATCCAAACTGGTCCAGCTGAGCTAAGGCACGTGTGGCAAGCGTGTTCGGCGGTTTTGGGACGGAGGGGCGTGTATGGATAACCGCCCAGACAATTTCCAAAAAGGCACCTTTTCGGCCAGGGCAGTTTCTGGAGGGTTTTTGGCCGAGACTTCTTTATATTTCGGGCCTGAGGATCAGTTTTCGACACAGATTCACGAAAAGATCAGAACCAAAAAGGCAACCGAAGGAGAAGAACTAAGGGGAATTGAGAAGAAGACTTGATCGGAATGAAGCCACCAAGGCAATCCGACTGCATCGTCTTGAGGAACGATCCAGAATGAGTCCAAAGGAGAAAGAACCGCGTACTGGGACCGGGACTCCAGAATGCACTTCCAAGGTGAGTGTATGGACTGGATAAACCATCGCTCATAGCCCTCGGGTGATTCTGATTGTATCTATGGCGGTTGGGTTAAACGGTTACATCCATCTCTTTCTAAACTTGATCGTTTTCTTCTTTCTTTTGTATGAACGATCAAGTAACTTAGGCCTTACGGCCAAGTAAAAAGACCACGGTTGTAAGCCGGTTTGATCATGTGATTTGATGCTTAAGTGTTGGATCCAAAGGATAAGGCCAACTTCAGGCAGTTTAGTGGTCTCGGCAATCCAAGCAGAAAGGATGCTCGAGAAGAGTTGTGAGGACTACTTGGGTACAACCACCACGACCAAAGTTGGGAAAGGTGTAGACCTTGGAAAAAATTCCGGTGGTCAATGAGTTCGAGGATGTGTTCCAAGCCTTGTCAGGATTACCACTGATATATCAGATCCATTCACAATCGAACTTGAACCAGGGACTGCTCTATTGTCTAAGGCACCATACCGAATGGCTCAAGCTGAAATGGCTGAGCTAAAGAAGCAACTTAAGGAGTTAACGGAAAAGGGATTTATACGGCCAAGTAGCTCGCCATGGGACGCACCAGTTATGTTTGTTAAGAAAGAGGATGGAAGTTTTCGTCTATGCATCGATATCAGGGACTAAATAAGGTTACTGTGAAGAACAAGTACCCATTTCCCCGGATAGATGAATAGCTGGACCAAATAAGATTACTTTAAAGTAGCTACATTACTTTATTTAATTTACAAACATTTACTATCAACTCTAAACTAAAAATATATGATCATATAATATAATTTTTTATCTTGTATAACTTATTTTTATTAAACTTAATTTATATTTCTAACTTTATAATTTAACTTTATAAATTATAGTAATATATAATAAAAATATCATTCTTTATTTAAATTTAAATAATACTAAATTTTAATATTTTAATAATAATTATGAATTTAATGAATTATTTAAAATTAATAATCAAAAGATTTTATAAGATTTTGTTAAAGTAAAATAGATAATATTAAAAAAATAATATTGTTATAATAGAATATTCTTATGTGTGATAATATATTTTATTCAAATGATCTAATATATAAATATTATCTTTAATATAATTAAAATTACTAATGAAATGATCCAATAACTTTTATCAGCAGATAAAAATAGGACTCTATTTTAATAGATTAGAAGTGAACTCCATTTCGTTTAATTTGTTATTATGATCTCCACCCAGTAAAATGAGGATTCAAAAAACTTGGAATTGGGTGGTAGTAAAAGGATAAATTACTAGACATGAAACACAATTATCATTTGTACTTTCGTATATACAAGGGCTCTTTTTTTTGGACATGGCTTCAATTAGCAGATGCGTATATGTATATACTGTATATGAAAATATATAATTATATACATATTATAAAACATAATTATATATGAAACCATGCATGACCGGTGCTTATATAAAAAAGTTAGACGGTCGATGTGTTTATTGTCTATTTCTAGAACTATGCGGTCAGAAGATATATTTATTACATATATACAAAAGCTATTAGGGAACACATAATTTAGAAAAATGTGTTTGGATTTTTGTATGAAACTTTACCGTGACAAATAGTGACAAAATCCGAGCCCCTTTTGCAGGTTTATATGAGTAGGCCTGGGACGTATTATCCGGGATCCGGATTCGATCCGAGATCTGTCCCGGATCCGCTCCGAAAATAGGATATCCGGAGTGCCCGGATCCGAATCCTGATAGTAAAATTTTGGATCCGTCCAAACCGGATCCAAATCTGGATATCTTATTTTTTAGGTCCGGATATCCGGATCCGGATCCGTGTTTTTAAAATATATTAAATTTTTAATTTTATTAATAATTATATTTGATATATTAATATTTATACATATAATATTTTTTAAATATTATATTTGAATTTTACTAATGTTATATGTCATATATATATTCATAAATTTTGTATAAATATTTAATTTATGTTTTATTTTTAGATTTTTTATATTTTTAAAAAATATATATATATTTTTAATTATTTTTACGGATCTGGATCCGAATCCGGGTATCCGCGGGTATCACAATATCTAGACGGATATCCGAAGTTCGGATACCCGGAAGACACGGATCCGGATCTGGATATCCTAAAATACCCCGGATATCCGGTCCGTCCCACCCCTGTATATGAGGCTGCTCAAGAGGCCAGCTAAGTTGGTACGGTACACATTCACGTTTTTTATTAATCAAAAAGTGTTTGGACCAGATTCTATTTTTTTTTCTCAAACACGATACCATCTGTTGCTGATATATGATAACATGGTGTAAAATAGTTTTGTCAGCGGATAAGAACATAGTAAAACCAACTGTTTTTACTAAACCACTAGTCCAACGCACTGTTATTACATTTACGTTTGTCAATATCTAAACGAGTCCTTAGAGTACTTCTAGCGAGGATTTCTAACTCCGAGATTCTCAATATACGTACATATTTATGTATATATTTATATTAATATTTAATTATAAAGTTTTTAATTTTACGAGAAATTTAACTTAAAAATTCAATAAAAAATATTTTAGATTGAATTTTTTATAAAATTAAAAACTTTATAATTAAATATTAATATAAATATATATATACATATATATATATATATATATATATATATATATATTTCGAGAACCCTACAGCTAAAAATCACCACTGTGTTTTTAGATTTCTAGATAAATCAAAGGTTTTCTATTAACAGAGAAAGTTGACTTACATGGCCGATGTGATGTTCAACAATCAACATAGTAGTCAAATCGAATAATAGATTCGAAAGAGTAGGTTCCACAACTGAAAACGTTTTTGTTTCACGTCAAGCTCCTACTAGTTTATGAAAAAGGATTCTGGCTTTCTTTCATGTCCCTTAATTGGACTAACATCATAATGATTTCTTTTAATAGTGTTAACCATACTTCTTTAGTTAAATACGGTGTATATACGTATACACCAGTTCGGAAAAAAAAAGTGTAAATATATCCAATACCAGTTGAGCAACCTGTTATAATTAACTTGTAAGTTCGTTAAATGTACAATTTTTACCGATATTATGTTACTAGTATATAAATTGTCAGATTTATTCCGTTGGTTACTATAAATGTTATAATTGCTTGTGCTGTTCCGCACACAAAAGCTTACAAAGTGGTCAATGAGGTAGGGGTCTAGGTGTTGCTACTCATCATGCCAACAAATAAGTTCGGTTGAAAGTCTTTGACCACAATCTCTGTCCCTTAGCAAATCTCTGTTAATTAGCAAGTGTCGTTCGTGTATTTCTGATTTTTTAAAAAATATTTTGTACATTTATGCGTGACGAAGTAAAATCTTTTTTCTTCTGATCAAGTAAATTTTTTTTTTTGATCGAGTAAAATATTTTGAAATTTTCCAAGATATATTTCCAGTATTTTCAGTTTTGATTTAAAGTTAGGATCTTAAAAAAAAAATACTAGTATTTTGTTTACACCTAGTAGGGTTTGTCTAGTTTTGAATCTTTTGGCTGTGGACGAGAAGCCACGCTAATACATACGGTTATAATCAATTAATAATAATTTTCATAAAGAGGGTTACAACTTAAAGCTTAAAAATGCCTCAAAGTAATTTTAAAGGTGAAGAAATAAAGAATAAAGTTACCTCAAAGTGTAGGAAGTTTATTTAAGAAAAATTAGCTAACAACATGCATAGGTGACTTTTTCGATACTCCAAAAAGGGCAACTATATATGTATATTGAAAATGGTACGAAAAGGGGAAAATGAACGTAACGAACCCGGACTCACGTGAGTAGAGAGACATCATGATCCTTAGCTTCCCATGTTATATAATATAGTTGAGTTATCACTAATTTAAGATATCCTTATGAAGCATGCATCATATATATAAAATATTCTTTGGGCATGCACTGATTTATATATGTTTATTCATATTTTTTATAACGTATATGTTTATTTATATTATGAAGTACAAACACAAGCACAGCCATAATCACTTCTCGTTTATGGATATGTTTTTAATTCAAGATCAAGGGAAATCATCATGACTGTTACATAATATCACTTAAAAACATTGTTCCATTTCGGCAAATATAGATACTTCTTGATTTTAAATTTATTAAAGGACACAGTTCTTGTTGGCAGAGTAAGATACTTTAAATATTCAATCCAAATTACGTAGATGTTAAGTGATCTTAAATAATTATATATGTTGTCAAGTTTTCTGAAAACTAGAATAGACCATAGACTAAGGAACGATAAATATGGAGTAGAATTCACATATGTTAGAAAGTTTTTTTTGACAATAGTCTAATTTATTTTATTTGTGTCAAAAAATGGTTTTTTCACGATAATACATGTAATCTAAAATAAGTATACATAAAAATCAATACTTGAAACCAGTTCTTCCCCGACCGTCGACTTTAATAATCAATACTCATTAATTATATTTTAATGTAATATAAATGTTAAGTTAATATAAATTTTCATTTTTGACAAAAGAACAAGGTGTTTCAGATAGATTTATAATCAACGATAGATAATGTATATATAATACATATTTCATGTGGGTAATGATGGTGTGATCATTCGAAATAAAAGCCTGACGAGTGGAGCGGTGAGCTCCAATATAGTAATACAAGCAGTATAATTATGCTATTGAATAAATGTGTTTTATGTTACCGAATGATAGAACGATATGATAACTATTATTGGGAACGAATAAGGCGTACGTATGATGTCTATATGTCTCAACGATATCAGACCAAGTGGTAACCTTAATAGAATCCTCGTGGGTCAATACTGACTCACTCTGTTTACGAAACCAAACCTATCACTATATAAAATTCTTAGCATTAAAATAGTATGTGTAGAGAAAAATAAAAGTACATTCTAGACCGTATTAAAATGTGATATAAGGGCTGTGTGTGCTTAACTTTTTCCCACGTAAATATTCCTTTGAAATGTTTGATTTGTCACCAAATTTCTCCGACATTGACCAAGTTTTCAAATAAAATGCATATACTTTCCATTCGTTATTGTGCCTTTAAGAAATATACCAACCGGCAAGAAGCCAGCACGACGGAAAAAAAGCGACATCCAAAATCTTCGATAATTTGTTGCATTATGTTCGAAGATAGTTCGGACCAGGGGTGGGCAAAGAAACCAAACTTTAAAATTTGAACCTAAACCGATCACAAAAATGAATCTTATTATAAAATATTGGATCGAGTATTTTTCTACCGTATATTGAGTGAATATAACCGAATTTTTTAAATACCAAACATATAGTATACATCTTTTTTTTAACAAAGGGGTTTCTATCATTAATTAATCCATCTTACGCATCCCTAACCGTGATCTTGCATGTCTGATATTTCTCATTAGCAGTAACATTAATATAATCCATTGAATTTATAGAATTCTTATCCTCAGACGGAGAATCATATACTCCCTCAGTTTCGGGATGATTTATGTTTTAGAGTTTTCACACATATTAAGAAAATATGTAATTTTTAGATTATAAATGCATTACTTTTTGTAATTAATTATTTTTCATAATTTTTAGTCAATAAAAATTTAATAAACTAAGTTAATGTTTTTAGAATCTGCAATTTATCATTATTACTTGTATTGAAAATATAAAATATAAATCTTTTAGAAACAAATATTTTTTTCTAAAACATGAATTATTATGAAACAGAGGGACTATAATACATTAATTTTTATCCATGCATGGATGTTAGAAGAAATTAATTTTTCGAATCTTTCTAAAAAAAATAAACTGAACTATTAATGGTACAATAGAGAATCTGCCATAACCACTACGATATTTACTGTGAGATTTTTATCAAATGGCATGACACATGTACACATTTAAGTACTCATGTAAAAAGAATAAAAATTCAACACCTCTTCTCTTATGGTGAAAACCTGACCGAAAACATAAACCAGACCAAACCTAACCCAGATGCATTTTAGTTCAGTGGCCACGACCGTAATTTGCGCCTTATAGTATGACATTCACATTAAAGAATGCCACATTGGCTTTTCTAAAATTAAATAATTTACAAACTAAATAAATGCAAAATGTTTATAAAATAGTAGTATGACTTAAAAAACAAACACGTTCATGCAACTAACAACACATTAATTAACAAATAAGAACAAAACTCATTAACTTTGTTTCCACTATTTCTCCAAAACTGTGTTACAATCTACTGACAAAACTAAATTTTAAAAAGCTCAAAAAAACATAAAATTTTCTAGTGACACCATAGATATTTCCTTATGGTTTCTTAAACAACTAATAGATCTGATATAAGTGAATCATCAAAATCACAGAACACTGAACCAATATCTCTGATAGTGCTGGAAAAAGCAAAGACTTGGCCAATGTTCATCATACTTTCACCACCCAAGACCATATCATCATTTTCCGAAAACACTTGACCCATTGGTTGATCGAATATTGAAGTATCCGGTAGAGATTCGTTGAAATAGTTGTCTAGAAAGGGAGTATCCAATGGAAATGAATCGTCTGGTTCACTTGAACTAAACCCGGTATGCCCCGGTTCCGGTTTAACTGATTTGAACGGGTGTTGTATTTCTTCAGATGATCGGAGATTGAGAACCGATGTAGGAGATGAAAGATGCTGGAAATCTTCAGCAGTTGATTCCGAACTCGATGTTGTCGTTGTAATGATGCTTTCCGGTTTATCAATAACCGGTTGTTCCGGTTCGGATTCTAATTCCTCTTCCTGAGATTGAGGCGGTATAGAGAAATTGGTTAAAGCGTCCGGTCCACGGAGTCTGATGGCAGCGTTATCATAAACCACGGCGGCTTCCTCCGCCGTCTCGAAAGTTCCGAGCCAAATCCTCCGACGTTGCTCCGGATCTCGAATCTCCGCCGCCCATTTCCCCCACGGCCGTTGTCTAACGCCGCGGAACTTCCTCCCATTTTGGCCGGAGGGGATGGATACCTTGAGTGGACCACGGCGGCGACTGGAAGCCGGAGAATGAGTTTGATCGGAGGAGAGTCTCGTCCTCTCCTTCATTGAAACTTCGATGTTGTTGCAGCTTGGCTCGAGTTTGATCTCGTTAACGAATCGCTTGACTCGCCGGAGAGGAAAGAGGAGGTCTTCTTCTTCTTCGTCGCTTGATGAATCGGTTGCGTAAGGATCGGTTACAGAGACACGGAGGATTCTGAGTGAGTCAGGAGAGGTTATGGTGTATTTAGTGAGTGATGTTTTGTGCTCTGTGTACTTCAGTGGTCGATAATCATTGTATTCTTCCATCAGAACTTGCCTATATTCGCATCAGGAATAGAAGAACTTGCGAATCACTGTTTGTTCACAAGGTTTCCAGATAATCAAAAAAAAAAATCTGAGATTTTATCACCAGATTTTCTTTTGTTTTAAACCAAAAATGGGAGATTTTATTTTCCTCTTTTGGTGATAGAGAGAGAGAGAGAGAGAGAGAGAGAGAGAGAGAGAGAGAGAGAGAGAGAGAGAGAGAGAGAGAGAGAGAGAGAGAGAGAGAGAGAGAGAGAGAGAGAGAGAGAGAGAGAGAGAGAGCTTATTTTGAAACACAAATTACTGAAGTGCTAAGTGTGAAGAAGACATTCTGAAGCTCACTATTAACATCATCATTTATAGGCTCGGTTTGGGGCGGTTTGAGAGAGTTGGATTATTTTTAATAATAAATTTTATCATGTCTAAAATAGATAAAAAAAATTGTCCCCTAATAGAATTTATTAAAAAATAATCAAAATATATTTTATTAAATGATATAATTTACGTATATATTCTTGATTTAACTAATTTTAACTTAAGGTTTAGAGTTATAAGATGAAATTTTGAAGGTGAGATTTAAAATTAAAAAAAAAAAGATAAAGACCAAAATAGACCTAAAAATTTTTTTGTCCCAAAAATAGTACTCAAAGAAAAAATGACCGAATAAACTTTATTAAAGGATCTAAATATATATTTATATATTTGGGTTAATTAATCTAAACCTAAGGTTTAGAGTTATAGGGTGGGGGAGTTTGGAGTTGAGGTTTAAAAATTTAAAAAATATTTAAATTTTCAAAATAAAAAAGATCTATTTTGGTCATTTTTTCTTTCAATGTCTATTTTTGTGACCAAAACTTCAAAAATAGCTATTTGAGAGATTTGTCCTTAAAAAAATAAAAATTTTAAAATAGAAGAAATCTATTTTGGTTATCTTTTTAAAGTATACTTTTGTGACAAAAAATTTAAAAATGTTTATTTAAAAGATTTGACCAATTTATTATTGTATCTTTATTTTTATTTTTATTTTTATTTCTGTTCTTAAATTGTCTGGTCCTCTACCAGTGGTATTTTCGGTGTTTTTTGTCAACACCAGGAGTATTTCGAATTACAAACGGTGTTTAAAATACTGGACGCCGCATTCATGACCGCAAGTTGCATGATGACACGTGTCTCTATAAGATATTTGGCCCTTTCTTGTGTCTATCGTATTTGCTGAGTCAGAGCGTGGTTTTCAGTTTTGAAATTCGCGACTCATGTCACGTGACCCCCAAGATACCCGGTCCCGTTTTCTTTTCACTCTTTTTTTTAGATCTAATTTATTTCCACTCTTTATTTATCATTTTATAATAATACGCAAGCATCTTCATTAATATAGTATTTTAAAAATATATTCTAGACTATTTAGTATCTATATTTTAATACTTTTGTATGTTACAAAATTGAAAAGGAAAGTTTTTAACAGATGCTATTTTCACATTTGAATACGTTATATGGTCAATACCAATTCCCTAAATTAGAAAACAAATAAATTTATTTTTGGAAGTACAAGATATTTGATTTAATAAAGTTTGTATTTATTTCTAAGGATTTTAATTCTATTAAAGGAAAATGTCTTTTCAAAGTACTACGGTTGTTAAAATTAACATTTTACAGCCACAAGTAAGGTGGCAAGCAACCTAGAATTTGCCACCATTTATAATTTGGTGTGATACGTTTCTAAGGCTTTTTTGTACTCTCTGACTCTGTCCTCTCCCCGCTCTCTCTCATCACTATATGCTTTGTGTATTTTTCACGCGCTTCTCAATCAATAGGTAGTATTTTTAGTTTGAACAAATGTCTTTTTAATTTTATGTTAAGTTTTATCAACTCAGGATCAAACATAGTTACATAGTGAAGATGAAGATCCAAGCTCAAAAAAAATATGAAAGAGACATGGAATGAAAAAATATTGTTATTCATCTTAATTAACATTTATCTGTGCATTACATTTATATCATAATATGGTTAAACGAAAGGAAACTTAACCAACATAAACCAAAATAAACCACATCTACTATACTAAGCTTTGATCTGATCACATAATGTATGAAAGTCGATTTCAATGTATTTAGTTCGTTCAAAAGACATCATTCGTTGCAATATGAATAGTAAACTTGTTATCACAGTACAACTTTGCAGGATCCATGACGGTAACCAATAAATCCCAAAGAAGTTGTTTAATCCAAATCAGTTCACAAGTAGCCTATGCAAGACTTTTATACTCTATCTCAGGACTACTACGACTAAGAAAAACTTTTTCTTAAACTTCCTAGAGATCAAATAAAAACCAAGATAAATGCATAAGCTTGTAATTGAACGTCTAGTCTCTTTGCAAGTAGCCTAATCCGCGTCTCCAAATGCATTTAAACACACTTCTGAACTAGAAGAGTACATTAATCTCTGTCCCGGATTGTTCTTCAAGCATCTGAGAACCTTATGTGTTGTCTGCAAGTGTATACACAGTAGGAGATGACAAGAATGACTTAACTGATGCACTATAAATGTTATATCAGGTCTCGTAATCGTAAGATACAAGAGCCGACCAATAAGCTCACGATAAACCATTGGATTAAACAAAGATGTCCCCAAAGCTTTAGTAAGATGGAGAGTGGGATACATTGGCATGTAAATCGATTTACAACCAAACAACCCGATTCTTCCAATAGATTCAATGTGTATTTCCTTTGAAAAATTGAAATCCCAGAGAACCTTGCAATCTCAAGTCCAAGAAAAAAACATGCTGGTCCAAGGTCTTTGATTCTAAACTTTGATCGAAGAAGAGATTGTAGTTCAACCACTGCATCAACAACATTGCCTGCAATCATGATGCCATTGACATACACAAGTAATGCAACAAATGATCCATTTGATCTTTTGACGAAGAGAGTATCGTTTTCAGGGACTGAATGAAGTTTACACCCAACAAAACAGACGAGAAACGCTTACACCACTGCGTGGAAGCTTGTTTTAAACCAAAGATGGACTTACGTAAACAACACACTGGATTTGGAGGTAACACAACTTCTTCAGAGGCATATATCCTTGTGGTAAGCGCATATAAATTTCTTCATCAAGCTCACTATGCAAAAACGCATTAGAAACATCCATCTGATTCAAACTTCATCCTTTTATTGCGGCCAAACCAGGCAATAACTTCACACTTGTTAGCTTTGCCACATGAGAAAAGGTATCCATATAATCAATACCCTTTTTTGTGTTAAATCTTGAACCACTAAACGACCTTTACAGCGTTCCACAGTCCCATTAACATTATATTTGATGGTGAAAACCAATCGAAAACCAACTACATTCTTCCGAACAAGGCAAAGAAACAATATCACATGTTCTATTTTTGATTCATAGCATCAAGTTCCACATTCGCTGCCTTTTCCATTTTTATGGCCCATTTAAAGGTTTAGGTTTTGTTTCTAAAGAATAAAAGTTGAACAGAAGACTGGAAAACTGTATGTCGAAATGATCATAATAGACTCAGAAATAGAGATATGGGAGTAAGTAAGAAGCTGGAAATAGAAGATGAAGATGTCAGAGGCGCACAAGAAAGCCATTGATGTTGAGAATTCGTTGTCGCTGCGTAACATCATGAAGACAATAGTAATAGAAGACTAAAGACACAATGATTGTGGATAAGTAAGTTAAAGCTCTAGTTGTTCTTTTGGCCTAGAAACATCAGCGTAAATCCGTAAGAGTGATCATTTAGTATCGCCGATCAGGAACTACAGTTTTATGAGGACACTAGTGTGTGTACGTGCAACATGAGGAAACATAAACATAATCAGTCATTCATGTAGACCAGATTATCTCTCACCACCAAACAAAAGAGCATATATATCAATCAAAGTGCAAAAGTGATGCATAGCCAAAATCGTATGGGAAACATGTTCTAATTGACTTGGAAAGAAGCTCACTTATCTTAAGAAGTTAAAACCTTCTCTTTGAAAATAACATTTCATTATATCACTTCATCTTAAAAGCGAAAACCTTCTCTTTGAAAGTGAGATGTCTAAATCTAAAAAATCTATACGCTTTGAAATCGAAGATAACCAGAAATACACACACAGGAACCGATCAGAGAGAACTAAAATATGATCCTTAGCATAGTAGCAGATGCAAAACTCAAGCGCAACCCAAACTCCGTAAGAGGCATGTAATCTAGATACTTTCCGTAGTAACTTCTCAAAGTCTAAGATTTGTATCTAGCAATGTGCAAGTATGTCTGTTAATCCAAAAATACTGCTGTCGTACACAATCTAGTCCAGTAAGCAAGAGAACATTACGACTGAAAAAGTAATAGCTCTCTAACTACATTTATGCAAAATGTGATGTGTGTCTTTCAACCGTTGAATTTTCTTGTGTCTATAGCATAAAAATGAGAACGTACCTAAGCTTCCTTGATAAGATCATATAAGAGCCAAATCATGTGCGCCGAACGTATAGATTTAACTTCGAGTTCTATAGTTGAATACTATGTTTTAAAAAAGAAAGGATTGAAACTTTCCTTATTCTTTAACAACCACAAATCCATGTAATTTATGTAGGATTCCATTCTACAATATAAGAAAAATATCTATTATCCTTCAACAGGGAATCTCAACACTAAAAGGACACCCAAATGTCAAGATGAACTAAATCAGATCAGGAGCATAACAAGGTATTATGAGAAACATATACAAGGTCACCTGGTGCTTTGCTAGTGCTTACAAATCAAGCAAGGAGAAAGCGTAAACTCAACATCACTGTAAGCCCAGGTAAAGAAGATGAAATATTTGTATCTTGTAGATGGATGCCACACGAAACTATCTAGCTTGTAACCGAAACACAAAATATTTGTCATGCAGAAAGAGAATAGGAGCAGTTTGGAAAATAAAGAAATGTATACAGTAAAAGATACCCACTATATCCAATCATCAAGTCCTGAGAGAGTGTTCTTGAATAAGATAACCATTTGGAAAAAATATGACCAGCACAAACCAATGTATTTATCGAAAACTGCTCACACTTATCAGAGTTAAAACAAAAATCTAGGCAACAAGAACACATCATACAAAATCATGATTAGTGCATCTTAATTGTGCATGTGTGTGTTATGCGAAACTAGACAGAAGATAGTGAACCGACTACAAGAAAACAGGCTCATTCCGAGACCGAAATCGTCGGTATGTTCGTCGGAATAAGGTATTCCGACGAATACCGAGGAAATATGTCCTCGGAAAAAACTCCTCGGAATTCATTTTCCCTCGAATTTCCTACGCGAATATTCTGACGAATCCGATGGAAACAATATGTCGAGGAAACTGTGAAGGACGGCAGTCGTCCGGGAAAAGTCCTCGGAAATTCCGAGAACGATTTCCCTCGGAAACTTCGAGAATTCGAGGAAACACTGCTTTCCCTCGGCAAAATTCCGAGCGAAATGTCCCTCGGAAATTCGAGAACGTTTTCTCGGAATATACCGAGAGGCATGCTCCTCTTTGCTCGGAAAATTCCATAGGGACAAGTCCTCGTATATTGCCGAGGAAATGTTCCTCGTAATTTTCCGAGGACTGTGTGTTCCTCGGAATATCCCAAAGAGAATATATTTTGTTTAAAAATTAAGATTTTGAAATTAAATAAAAAATATAAAAGTAAAATAAAATTAAAAAACATATTATATAAAATTCAAAGCTCATACAAATAAAATAAACATTCAGAGTTTAAAAAAAAAAAAACTTATGGTTTTGGAATTCGGTCTCGCACTGCTCAGAACCACCTCGTTCACAGGTGCAAACCTACCTCATCCATCTCCATCATTTGCTCGTTCAGGCCTCCCTGGCCTCAAAGCCCGCCTGTGAGTCGCCAGCTGGGTCTCCAAACGCAATATCGCATCCATCTTTGCTCTTGCAACTGACCATAGTACGTCGGATCAACAAATGGCGGTGGACTGCAGCAGAATTACGAACCAACCTGGATGAGGAAATCTGAGGAAACCCTGAAAAATTTTTCCTCAGGAATTTCCTGTGAATTTCTGAGAAAATTCTTGAGAAACCTGAAAATTGAACTTCCCCAGAATTTCCTCGGAAAAATTCGAGAACTAGGGGATCTTTGTATGGAAAATCCCTGTTCCTCGAATTTCGCTCAGAAAAATTCCGGAGGAAATTCCGAGAACAGGTTTTTGGGTTCATAAACCTATGAATTTTTGGCCGTTATTTCATTTTTAACACAATTGTTAATCATACCATTGAGGATTTCTTTGATAGATGATTCATAAACCATGAAATAACTAAATTTCATAAATAATTGTAAGTATTCCCTTTAACGTTTATAAAATGTATAAGTGTTTTATCTTATGTTGTGTGTTCATTCATGCCAATCGAAAATTGTTTATTATCGTACTTGAAAACACACACAAAATTTAAATTCATTAATCTGGTTTAAGACAACAAGAAGGTTATATACGTGTTAATCAATCCGCAAAAACGTTGTTTCGGTTAAAACCTCTGTTCCCTCGAATTCCTTCGTAATTTTTTGAGGATAAATTCGCAGGAAACCCTGAAAAATTTGAACCTTATCTCGGAAGATTCCTCGGAAACATTTCCGAGGAACATAGGGCATCATGGTATGAAAAATCCTTGTTCCTCAGAAATCCTCGGAATTTTCCGGAGAAATTCCGAGCGAACAAAGAGTTTTTACTTGAAAACCCATGATTCCTCGGAATTTCCGGTTAAAAAAAAAAAAAAACTAGTCTGTTTTACCGGATCGCATCACCAGATGAATCTGAATCGGATATTGGTGAAACTCTCCAATAAACTGGTTCATTCTCTGCCCCTCCACTCTGAACGACGCTGACCTCTCGATAAGTCGGTTAATTCGACTACAAGCCACTTCCAGCTACATCTTCTGCAGCACTTAAGTTGCCATAGTGATGTGTTAGTGGTCTTCCAGCTCAGAAACTTCCCTGAAACTGCCTCTTCGGGTTAGTCTTGTAACAGTAAACCAATGCAGTCATCTCTTTTCCGTTATCCGCGGAGCGTACTTGATATTAACAAAACCTGTAAACATTTAAAAATATTAGTAAAAAGTAATAAATTTGATCAATCATTATGAATGAATTAACAATTACTTTACCTGATCGGCCTGAGGAAGCAAGAATGAAAGGTATCATAATATGCAGCTTTCGCCTCGAAATTACTGAAGGTAACACCAAATGCATCTGTTCTCACACCTCGATTTGGATTTGTCGTGCCAATCACAATAGAAAACAAGACACGCAAATCCAAGCAGCTCCAAATACTTGATTTCCCATAATCTCCACTGTTATGTGTCCTAGTATCATCATCTCCGATGAGAACATAACACCAGCATCATAGTCAGTACGCGAAACTCTCCCTTTTCAGTTGTGAATGCATATCCCCGAGTACAAATCTCGGATAATGACTTCACAACATAGTTTTGTCCAACCACGTCATCTCGGTATCCATATCGTCATATTTCACCTCTGGACAAACCCAGCTGACACCTATTAATAGCACATATATAATGAATGAGTATAAATATGTGTTAAATGATATTTTAAATTTTTAAGGCACTTCACAGTAAGTCAAACATCCAATCAGCAAATTCTCTCTGCTTAATTTCTTCTAGTCCTCCTCTGTCGGCATATCTATATTCGAACCGTTTTTCTGCCATGAAAATCATGTACATGTGATGAACCAATAATGTTTTTAAAAAAGTATAAATGTTAATTTTAAAATAAAAATGTAAGATAATAAATTACCTTCTCATATTGAAAGAACTACTTCGCCAATTGGTGAAGCAAATAATGTTTGCAAATGACTCGCTCTCCTGTCTCAGTTAAGTCACTGTTCCTTTGTTTTCCGCTAAGTCGTCCAACATCTGTGAAAATATCTGGAACTTAACATAATATGTTGCCCGTTCGCCTCTATCATCATGCCGAGCAGGTCATTCTGTTTTTGTCTTAACTCCTGCTGCAATACTACTCGGCAAAAAATTTGAGATATTCTTCAGTTGATCATCTGTGCGACTACAACCTTCCACCCTTACTTAAATTTTTACCACCTTCTTCTTCAAATCGAACAATATACCGCTCATACAGAATACAGTCCCACTATACTGCACAGACCACCAAGTCCAATTCTCTTAGCCAGGTGAATATACAAGATCTCCAATAACATCAAAAAATAAGGAGTAAATATCTTCTCAAAGCGTTGCACTGAATCACGCATGTTAGTGCTTCAAGATTTTCAATAAACCTTCCAAGAGTCACTATCTGGTGCATAAAGTCGCGGAAGAAAAGCACTTATCCCGCAATTCTTCATGAACATTTCGTGGAATATTCCTTGAAAGGCCAAACGGAAAGGAGGCGCTGCATCAACACATGCAATCTTGAACTTTCAAGCATAAACTTTCATTCCCCTTTTCTGTCGATACAATTACGCAAATTAGAGCGTAATCCGTCTGGGAAAACTCCACATCGTTTGATAAATCCAAATCAAAGAAGCATTTTTTCTCTGCATCAAAGTTGGTATATGGAAAAGGAGCCCCCTACCATTCCCATCAAACATCGAATTCTGAACAAGGATTATTATCGACTAATATCCAGTCTAACTCAATTATCCTTTGTTTACCATGAACTTAAGATCTGTGTCATGAGAATTGTCAAAAATTTCTCAAATAATGCCATGACATCAAATTTATCCTTAGCAGATGATCCCCCAATATGACAACTCCAGAAAAACTTTTTTTTTTGGCCAGTTATGTAAGTTCTCACAACGTATTCAATCTACCGGAAAATCTCAGTCCACCGACATCTTGCTCCTTGCTGCCACCAAAAATCTCTTAGTTTGTCTTCAAACCAACCACTAACTTCTTCAGGTGGACCATCAAACACGCTGCTTGTCTTCCTAAAACAAAGTCTTACTCCGCGGTATGGATGATCATGTGTAGGAATCGTCTGTGACAGATCAAACCAACACATTTTTCTTCCGTTTCTTTTTAGTTAAAACATATGTGTCACTTGACAAATATGACATGATAGCCTCCCATGCGTGTCCATCCAGATAAGCAACCATGATCATGGGGAAAATCACTTATTGTCCACATTAGTACCGCCCGGCATTGAAAGTTCTCTTACACGAAATATGCGTTATGTTTCAACACCTAGCCCATAGTGTTGCAACTCATATATTAGTGGCTGAAGAAAACACATCAATTTGTGATCTGCTAGGGATGCTCTGGCCGTGGAAACGAGAATGGAGAAACAAGAAAACTCTCGTCAGCAAGCAACAATTTGGGGTAATTTGTATGGGCTAACAAGACTGCCATAAGATATATTTGTCTATCCACTCTTCCCATACGGGCTGAAACCATCAATGTACATAATCCAAGTAGACATTTCTTCTCTCATACGCAAATCGGAGATACTTTAGTTTGTAAATTGCCTTCACGCTTTTGCATCTGAAGATGTCTAATCTCACCATTGTTGAGGTCTGCATGTCATCTCTATTCGTTGTCGCTTGCTTCCGAAAGATACACCTCTGCAAACTTTCCGTCAAAGGCAAAATACCACATCCTCTTATATGGCACTGGAACTCTTCCACTCGTATCTTTATAACGAGGCTTCCCACAAAATTTACATTAATCCGCTTGTCATCCCCCTCCAATAGAACATGCAGTTACGCAGCCATACATCTATACTTTATAAGATAACACAACACCAGCTACGAGTTCTGAACCTCGTAGTATGAACCTGAGCTTACATTATCCTCAGGTAAATACCTTTAACAAAATCAGCTATCGCTATCCACACCAATCTTCAGCCAAGTTAAATCTTTTTAGTGCCCATCAGTTTGTAGCCAGAGATAAAAGCTGAATGGACATCTCTGCCAACCTTTCGTACAATGTTGCTTCCTCCAGCATCCAAACATATCATTAAAATCTCCTACTCTGCATTAGGTAAATCTTCCCCCTCTAAAATGATCATTATTACCATCTGCTCATACCTACATCATAATCTACATCCTTCTAATAGTGTCTTCTATCAACCGCAGGCTGAGTTCACTACTACTTACCAAGTTCATTAATTAGTTTCCCCTTATGATGATACCAAAATTTTTAAACTTTGATGTAAACCCACTCAAATATAGATGGAGTCCAAACAATCCCACTCTTTAATAACCTTACTATTTTTTACAATTAGAGCAAGGGACAAAATCTAACTTACCTGTTCTGCCTTCTGGTTTCGGAACTAACCAACCATGAATTCAGTTATACCTCGCTATTCTTCCGTAAGCAATCTCGCTGTTCCGCAATCCAAATGATTCGACGATCCAAGAACGAAAAATAATTGAAGAAAGACATGTTTTTTAAACCAAATTCATGATAGTAGAGGGCAAGAAGAAGAAATGATGGAATAAGAGGGAAGCAGGCGGTGGCTGAAGTTTATAGATGAAATCCTGCCACATAACTGAGGAAAATTCCGAGAATATCGGAGGGAACCGAACACTCCTCGAAATTTCCTCGAATTTTTAAACATCCTCCCAAGCGGCTCTCTCAACGCACAAAAAGTCCTCGGAATTTTGAAATAAACCGTCGATTTTTTTCCGACAAACCATGTTTACTCGGTATTCCCTCGGAATATTCCAGGAAAACTGGGTCTCCTCGAATTTCCTGCAAAATTCGAGGAAATTCCGTAGGAAACCACATTTCTTTCTTTCCTGTATTTCCTCGGTTTTTTCAT